>KK118312.1:33473-74448 GCA_000611955.2 Stegodyphus mimosarum | reverse complement strand
CCACTGCTTCCTTTGAAATTGTTGAGTATTTTAATCAAAAATTCGTGAAAGTTTTACAAACTATGAAATATACGATGAAACAAATTGGAAAATCCAAATTCTGTCTTCCAGGTGCCCATGTTTGGATGATGACTTCTAGGTACCGTTGTTTTTTCACAATGCGAGAAATGTACATGCATTCATATAGATACTTTATTATTCAGTTTATTTAAATACAGGGTGTTTATAAAGTCCCAGACCCATTTTGATGTTTAATAGCTCATAAAATAATAAAGGTAGATAAACTCAAAAAGTTTCATGACCCTTGTCAATGAACTTCCACGTGTGCCCCCTTTGTCGCACGGAGAATATCAAGTCAATATTCAGTTTCACGCCAGGTACCGGCAAGCATGTCGGCATCCACAGAGGCTATTGCGGTTGTAATTCTGGCTTTTATGTCATCGATGTTCGACACTCTCCTCCTGTAAGCATTGTCCATTACAAATCCCCAAAGGAAAAGGTCCAGTGGCATTATATCAGGTGATCTGGGCAATGCAATTCATAAGCAGACCATATTTAGAAAAGTACAGATATTTAGACTGGAAAATGAAATTATCTGAAATTAACCACATGCACAGACAATATTTACAAAAGTAGAGATATTCAAACCTGAAAAGGAAAATATATGTTGTTCCATCAATAAATGCAGAAGTTTGTTTATATCTTCATTATTTTATGAGTTATTAAACATCAGAATGGGTTCAGGACTTTATAAGTACTCTGTATAATACAGGGTAATAATATTTGGTGGCAACAATTTGAAAAATGATACAACTGTTTATAGTAATTCAATGCAAAATGCTGTTTTGAGATGTATAGCCCTTCTTGGCTAATGCCCATTTGTGCTTTAGAAAAGGGGAAGGTTTTCATTAAATGAACTATTATTATATTGAATGTGCTTTCTTTTTAAATAAATCCTTTTTGAAGGACTTTAGAATATGTAATGCTTTTCTGTTTATACAAAGCCTCAGTTTTAAAATGGTGAATTACTTTTAGTTCCAGTATAAGAATGCCTGAAATTATATTAGCTTTTAGCATGAGATCATTATTAATGAAATCTTTTGTCTCAGTATTTGAAGTATTAAAGGAAATGATTTTCCTCTCTTCTGTAGTCTTAACATAAGGAAGTTTTTTTTAATTCCTAATTTTTCCAGGTGAAGCTTTTTAAATAATTTTGTATTTTTTGTATTTTATTGTTACTGATTTTTATACTGTTGTTCAGATTTACTCTATTTTGAAGTTCAGATGTTTTCTTTGTGCTATTCAAATGTGCATACATAATTATAATTATCTTTGACAATGATATTTATTTATATGTCCATTATATGTAAGTAGCTTCTTAAGTTTTCCTTTAAATTTAGTAGTTTCCCCTTTCTGTTCTAAAAATAAGATGCTTGTAATTAATTTTTCATTCCTAAAAAATAGTTATCATGGGATACATATATATTGCTCTTGACTAAAAGCTTAACATTGTGGGGAAAAGGAAAATATAAATCAGTTTTTCCAACAATATATCTTACTAATTTTAAAACCAATCAGATTAATGTTAGAATTCCTTTGTGTAAGTGAAATATCCTCATTAATAATAACAGGAATGTTATCTTACGTTCGCTTAGAAAGATATCTTTGCAGTTAGTTGCTTCTTTAAAATTTATTTCTATGTTAGCATGTGCTTGTGAATGTGACTACGTCTGTATACTAAATGAATCAACAATATGCATTTAATAATATCTACAATGTGGATGAAGAGTAAAGAATTAGTATTTGTGTGCCATGATCATGCCATTTTTTTCTACGTTTTCCTAGTATATTTTGAACATCAATATGTATATTCAGTCTAATTTATAAAAATGTATGCATCCTAATGGAGTTATCTGATTGAGGCAGAAATTAGTAGCTATGATGTAGAAAAATTTACGTTTTTTTTCTGTGAAACAGCTCCACAAAATGGAAATGTTAACTATTGCATTGCCCCACCTCTGTTCTGGGTGTAAGCTGTTATCCGGCATGGTCATATTTTACAGGTAGTGTCCTGCAGGATTTCTGCCCTAATTATCTCATGTTGTTAAGTTAGTTCTCCAACGTTCTGGAGTAATTGAAAGTGGCTTGAAGTCCTCTGAGAAGCATGAAAACAGTTAGCATAAATGTGTTCCATATCTAACCAAGCATTTTCTTAAAAATTAAACTAGACTGGGGCAAGAGAAAAAAAACATCATAATAGGCCGCAGAATTTCATCATTCTACTGCAGTACACAAAGATGTCATGGATATCTGCTGAATATCTATAAAGAGTAGCTATGAAAAGAAGTCGCATCACAGATAATCTCATTGCTCTGCTCTCTGATTTGCCAGTCACTGGCCCTGCTTCCTATTTCTGTGTAGGTCAACCATCAGAACAGTGAAAGAGATGAATCAAATGTTTACTCTGGCAATGACTTTTCCCATTTTATCATAACCCTATATCAACTGTTTGAATCTGAAATTTTCCATTATCCACCATTTCTGCCAGTGTCATCTAATTGCTGCAACACACTAATGCAAATGTTGAGTAATTCTTTGATTTCTCCACATCACCTGTTTCAGATTCTGACATGCTTGTAATGTGCAAACTTGTCCCAGACACATTTTTACAGCTAAGATGGGTAACTGCAATCAAAATCTAATATTTTTGCCTCTGAAATCAAGCTTTTCAATAAATTTGCAAATTAACAGCTTGAAGCTCCGTCTGTTGGAGCAAAAAGTGGCAACGCAGAAAACAGTGCTTTCCGCGTACGTCAGTTCACACCAGCGCGGCAACTTTCGCTTTAAAAGTTATCATATGCTTGCACTAGATGGCTTGTTGTATCGGAAAAACGTGTTTTTGTGTCTTATTTTGACTTTTTACGATTACATTTTTTTAATTAAAATGAATTTAATTTCTGCTCGATTAAAACTTATTTTACTTTGTGTAAGAGAAGCAGAATGCAGTGGTTTATATTAATATGTGAGAGATGACTGCAGCAATTAGATGCAAATAATTGAATTGAAGAAACGCGCTTGAATGTAACGAAATTTCTTTTAATTACTGTCGCATCAATTCGATGAATTTCTAGCCTCATTTATTCAAAAGCAGAACACTAATTTTTGTCAGTATATCACAGAAAAGAATCATTTGGAAGACAAGAATAGGATATCCCAGAAAAGGATCATTGTATATATCTAATGTAATATATGAATTTTGTTGAATGATAATTAAAAAATCCTATTTTCATGATTGTATTTTGAAGAGTAAAGTTTTCATGGGGTAGAATACCATAAATGTTTTTGCCTGATGTATGAACTTCCCTTAAATGGTTTAAATAATGCAATAAAAAATATATTTTGTTTAAATAGTATATGTAGGATTTACAGCATTACTAATTTAAATATCACACTTAAAAAAAAACAGTTACTTAATAAACAACAGCAATTTAAAAAAATGTTTTCGTTTCTGCCTTATGCACATATTTTTACCTTAAATGTAACAGTAATTAATTCAATTAGTCATTCATCTATTAATGAACAGCCATTATCTATTTAATAAGATCACTTTTATCTAAAATTCCTTAAAGTAACTTCATTTTATATAATACTACTTTATTTATGTTAAAAATTGAATTCCACAGTTAGCAAATTTGCTAATGCTTATGCAAAAGTTCTTTGAATTAATAAAAAATTATTATCAAGATTAAACCTCTGGTTTAGTTCATATATAAATTGTTCATAAAGTGGTCATGCATGTTCAGAAAAACAAACATGAAGCCATTAAAATGCAGGAAGTATTCCATAAAATCAGCTACATACTAGTGAGCTTCTTTTCATATATATTACAATTTTCTTAATTTTTTTGAGCAAATTGTTTACTCCTCACCACTCATTTAAAATTCAGAACTCACTAAATTTTCTAAGTAGATTGTAGCAGAAACTTTATACTAATACCAGTATTGCTTTTGCTAGTCTCGTGTCAGCTGAAATAGAATCAAATTATAGTAGTCAGATCGTCTTATGAATTATACCAAATGCTCGTTGTCAAAAGAAGAATAATGCACACAATGTCAAGTGAAAATTAGGTTTATATGAATGATGAATGAAATGAAATGAAAAATAAATACAAGCTTCTTGTGTCACCCCCCCCCCAAAAATGTCGGGGTAGATATTTAAAAAAAGTGGTGTATTCGTACCATCAAAGGTAGGAAAAAGCAAGGCCTGAACCTGCAATACAAGTCAATAGTACAGACTGAATTTTCTACTTGACCATGTTACCTCCACGCTAAGGTATCTTGCAGGTAAGTATAGTTTTCTCACTTCACCTCCAGGAAACTGAAGAAGCAACTGGACTACTCTGAAACTAGTGATAATATTTTCTGTAAATATTTTTTTTTAATACCTGCTTTATTACAACACCACTCCTGGTGACACTTCAATCCAAAATCTTTAACTCAAGAAGCCAACGTTTTATCCACTAAGCAACAAGAGCAACCTTAAATTGATGTAAATATATTTTAAGAAAAATTCAAAATCTGAAATTTCGAAATCCATCACTATTTTTCCGCAACAGTCTATTGCATTAGATTATTCTGTAAAAATTATCAACCATATATAATTTATGGTTGAATATTAAGGAATTTTATTTCTAATAAACTTGAGAATTTGCCTTTCAATCATTTATAAAGCTATTTATTCTATTAGCGTATGCAGTTTTTTATTATTATCTGAAATTTTTATTAAGATTAGTCCATTTGACTTTTTTTTCATCACGAAGAATTTTTGAAAGTGCAATCATTAAAAAATCATGGTATAAACTGGACGTTTGATACAAGATGCCCGAAACTCATGTCGAAAAGTTGAAGTTAAGTCAATTCACACGTTCTCCGATCATCCGGAAAATGCTGCCTCTGAGCTCGCTTCTGATTAGTCAATGCTTTTCGCCCGAACGCACGAAACGTTGGTGGGAACTGGGCTTAATACTATCATCCACTTTGAAATTTGGAGCAGTTTGTTTTAACAGATCAGAGTAGGATTTCGATCTTTAAAATATGGTCTACCAGTCACCGGAGGATAACTATTTGAAGTATCTGATTTTTACAACTTACATGAGGTTCAGCTTCCTAGGACCATTTTCCTTTGTTAGTTGACAGTGTTTTATAACTTTTCTTGTTATGAGGCATAAATATAAAGTGTTAATAAATAATTCTTTTGAAAGATTTTCGTCTAAGAAATGACAGTAAAAGCAAACCAAAATAAAAACTGATTCATGTAAGAATTCATTTTGTCATAAAATTTGCTTATATTTCTATATATATGATTACTAAAAGTAAAAAATTAGTAATAAAACTGAAACTAAAATTCACAGAAACAAAATTATGAAATGTACCTGTGTGTGCTAACATGTCAAAGTTTTTAACTATGACCCGCATTTGGATAACTTTCTGTCAGATAAAAGGAATTACATTTTGGACCAAGTATTATAAATTTTGCAATGTTATAGTTTCCAGCACAAATCACAAAATTAATGAGCCTAGATTCTGTTTTATCACAAGGAACAAGATGTAGTGCTATCAAAGTCCATATAGTAAATAAAATATTTCTCAAATCGTCTTTTAATTACAGAGTATGTGAACTTTTCTTTTGAGTGTAAATAGCCAATTGTGTGTAAAAATATAACTTCAGCAATTCTAATTGCCTTTATAGTGTGGTAGTATATAAAAAAATTTGATCTGTATTTTCTTTTGTAGAACATTTTACTTTATGATAAAAACCCATATATGTAAATCATATGTATCAAAACAAAAGACATACTTTAAAATTACTGTTAAAAAATTTATACTTTTTGTGCTCGTTTAAGTATTAAGGTCTATTCATCTAGAAAGATGACATACTATAGGTTCATGTTTGGATCGTATGCAGTAGTGTTAAAGTTAAATTTCTAGTTGGTAGCTGTGTTAATGGCAATTGCTATTAATAAATTTATGCTGAGATTGTAACTAAAATCTTCTTGAAGGACCACTAACTTATAGAATAATGGTTATTACATAATATATTGCAAATATCATAAGGAAGACTAGCAATAAATTGGTCCACCAGCAACTCAGCACATAAACCCATTGAATCTACTATTATTCAGCAGATAAAACTGTTAAATGCATTTCAGTGATCAAATATGCAGGTACAGGAGAATTACAATAGCTTATCATAAATTAAACACAAAAGTTCTAATTTGTTGCTTCCCCCTATATATATATAGAATTAAGAAACTGAAAATTATGATTAATTTCTGTTATAATTTAGCACGTCCAAGGTCATCAATATGCATCTCGATTCTTTAAATTCTTAATACATGGCAAGTGAATCTTAAGGTTAATCTTGTCTTGAATAATATTATTATGTATGAGATCCTGTACTTATTGCATATTGTTTTAGGTCTATTGTTTGGCTTCAGAATCAAAGGGATCTAGCTCTGGAGAGGAATCGAGGTCCATCACCTAGGCGTGATGATCCACATGAATATCGGATTGGTCGATTGAAACATGAGAGAGTGAAAGTACCTCGAGGAGGTCAGTTGCTGGACTGGGCTATTCAAGTACTGAAAGTTCATGCTGATCGGAAAAGCATTTTAGAAGTTAGTTTTCTTTTTGTTCATTTTTTCTTGAGACTCGACTTGGAAAATAATTTGATTGACAACACCATACTAGGGTTAAAAATTAAGGCCTGATTTAGTTGAAATGCACAAAATCACAAAAATAAAGCTCCAGTGGCAGTGATCATTCTGAAAAACAATTTGAGTTTCCATATTCAGTTGAAATGCTTCAAATATATCATATGGGTCAGGGTTTTCAAAGTTTGCTTAAAGTGGTATTCTGCATGATCAGAAGTTTTGTAGCTCATGACGCAATCAGTAAAGATTTAAATTTCTTATAACCTCACATTTGTAATCATTGATAACCACTTTCAAAGAAATCTGTGTCTCTAAATCCTTGTTTATATAATACTACATCTTAAAAAGAAGTACTCATATTTTGTGTTGTTGCTTAGTGCTATACTCATATTTTTAAATAGTTACAATAAATAAGTTTATTTAAATCATAATAAAATAGCTGAATTAAAACAAAATACCATTATTGTTAATATATTTTTACTACCCATCCGCCCCTCACTCAGGCCATTCTTTGTAACAGCTCTACCTTTGCAAAATTATGTAGTCATTCTTCACAGAAGTGATTTTTAAGAAAGAGGCATCATCAGTTGAAAGGGGGGCTTAAATATTTTTTTTCCATCTCCAACACACTCGGCAGACTTTTTAACAGTGAGCTATGTCAACAAGTGGCTGGTACTCTGGTAACCCTTATTACAGCCACTTCTCCATTTGCACCATTAGGTTAAGTCCTGCAAATTCAACAACATACCTTTTTAATGTCCTTTTACTTTAATGACCTCTTTTGTCTGTGCTTTAAGATAGGTTTCTTTAGTACAATATATTTTTACCTACCTTCTGGTTTCTTTAGTGTAATATATTTTTACCTACCTTCTGCCATGTACATTTAGAGATTTTGGACAATCCATGCATGTTCATGTAACCTGCATAGACTCCAACTATTACGGATTCTCTGTAGTTTCTACGGAAATTCATCAAAAACTACGAGCTACGAAAAGTATGGAAAAAACTACGGATTTTACAGAAACAAGAGCAGGAGAACCAGTACGCAAAACGGAACCAAATAATTCATCCGATGATTGGCTGAATACTCGTGTTATCATATATCACGTGTTGAGTGCATTTCTGGTTTTGAAGAATAGCCAATCGTAGATCAGTAACTCCAACTGTTAATGACTTGTCAATAGTTCCCCCCCCAAACATCTGTCTACTTTGTCTGTCTCCCAAGTTCCTCGCTGCTGCGTATTTAGACTGCATGCGGCTCCATTGGTTAGATTACGGCGAGAGCTTAGTGCGTGTCTTGTGAACTGGGATTCAGGTGGAAGTTTTTTGTTAATAATGCTACCTCGAACGAAGAAGCCAAAGTTATCAAAGCAGAAATTTAAAAATTCATATTCTTCAGAATTTCCATGCATTAAAGCATCCAAAATCTCTGTGAATCACGCAGACTGCAGAGTATGCAACAAAGATTTCTCAGTTGCTCATGGCGGTAAAGATGACTGTAAACGGCATGTTTTTTCTCAAAAGCATATAGAACTTGGCACTGTAAAATCTAAAGAAATTTCTTAATATTAGATGATGAAACAGATCCTATAAAAGCCGAATGCTATTTGTTCGATTTTTAATTGAACATAATCTACCGCTTTCTGTTTCGGATCATTCCAAAGAGCTTTTCAAAGCAATGTTTCCGGATTCTGCCATAGCAAAAAACTTTATATATAATTGATAAATTTCCACTAAGTGATCCATTTCTAAAACATGCTGAAGTTGCTGACTTCAACTTGAGAACTGAAATTTCATTTTCATCTGTTCTTTACTTGATGAATACTTTTCCATCAATTATTGATGAAAAATGTCTTAATCAAGTGGAAATTGAATTTTTCATGTATCAAGTAGACGATTTGAAAGAAATTGTAGATTTGTGTATTGATATAGCATGTGGAGAAATTTCCAAATTCAGAAATATGAATGGGTGTATTAAATACAAAGTATTGCGTTCTGTAATGCTTGCTGTCTTAATAATATGTCATTCAAATGCAACTTGCAAAAGAATTTTTTCTTTTGTTAAAAAAAATCAGACGCAATTTCGACCAAATATAGGTCTTAATTAAAACTCTTAAAGCAGTTTTGATTGAAAAAATAAATATGCAGCAAATGAAGAATTGTGTTATAAAAAAACATTCTCAAAATCAGAACTTAAGCATGCTACATATAAATCTTTGCATTCGTAAATTATAAGTATTTTAATACTTACTTATATGTATTATTCTTGGTTATTTAAATTTTATTTCCCTGTGGAAATCATATTCAGAATAAAGATATATGATTTATAGATTCTGATTTTTTCTATGTTTAGTAGTGATTTGAAATACTTGTTTTTTTTTTCATATATTAGTAGATTTAGTGATATACATCCTTGAGGAGTTAAATGAAAATTTCTAATTAAATGTGCATATAATTTACAAGGTATATTTTTAATTATGCAGTTTTACATGCATATGGATTTTAAATGTAATAAAATTGATTACAATGAATTAAAAATTAATGAATGGTTAATTACAACATGCGTTACGCGCGCATTTTCAAAGTTGTAAAAATGTCGTTCGCACGTTGACTACTGACAAGGTTTGCTGAAGGTTGGAGTCTATGAACCTGTCAGAGCTTATGCAATAAAAACCAACTTCAGCTGAATCTTATAAGCTTATGTAAATTCCTCTTTAAAAGCCAGACAAAGGGGGCAGCCAGTTATTTCTTAGCCCTTTGCTTAGTGATAATGTGTCTCTTGCCATCTTGATTTGATCAATTGTGTCTTATTAATATGGGTCTTTAGTAATCATTCCACCAACTGATTGCTAACAGGCATATAATGATGTTTACATTTCAGTTGAATATGAAGATAGTGAATGCACTCCCAGTGGATGACATTTTGTCATGAACGATCACTGAATATTTCAATTGAATGAAGTCATTATTGTTACTTAACTTGCAAAGGTGCCATTACTTGATGTCTGTGCAATTTTAAATAATATATGATTACGAATATTGATCAAAGGCTGTTCGTCTTTGTATTTTTCTTGTGCAAACCAGTGGAAACTGTGCACTAGGTCTCACAGGATATTTTGTTCTCATACATTTCAAGGTATACTAAAATTAGCTGTTCAGATGAAATGTTTCTAAAAATGGATGTGAAGATTGAAATCTTTGCATTAAATCCCAACACAGTTAGTGAAATGCAAAAAATGCATACAGATTACAAATGTCTGTTTCTATAAAATGTATAAAATATTAGAAAAATCATCAGGTGATGGTCTGATAAATTTAAACAAGATACAGATTCTTTTACTAAATAATGCAGGGGTGTTTGTGCTCCGGGGATTTTGAACTTCGATACCCGGAAATTCCGGGGATCGTCGTTCAAAAGGAAGTAGGAATAATAATGAATTATTTATTTTGATCTGGGTAATTTTGTTTGCTTTGAAAGCAGAAAATGCAAGGTCAGTGTGTGTGGTGAAAACTTTTCCTTTCTTTCTCCAAAGGCAGTGATAATGCGTGAAAAGGGGGTTAAAACTTCTTTTTTGTTCTTTCCTTATTGCGAGTTATGACTCATTCCCCCGGTTCTCGGACATTCTCTTCTGGATTCTTTTCGGCAAGTAGGCGCGGCAGAAAAAAAAGGGAGAGACTTCGTTTGACCAGATGTGCGATCCCGTGACTCTGGGTTCAAAGGTCTTATCTCTCCTGGCGTGGCGCCAATAAGTATAGAACAGGGATTTTTCGCGGTATTAGCTATTTGTCATTGATCGCTTCGCAACTTTTTTTTCTCCGCTGTGTAAAATTTTCGTTTCATTTATTGATGCACGTGTAAATTTTTCGTTTCGTTTATTGAAATATTTTTTATTTATGTACACAAGAGAATTTCACTATGAAATTTCTTGATATAAATAGTGATATTATACAATTAGAAGAAGGTGTCCGGAATGCATTTAGGTGGAATTGGATTGAACGGAGAGATGGTAATGGGGATACCATCGGCACATGGTGCAAGAAAATAAATGTTGCTGGACAAGCATATTGTGTTTTTTGTAACTCACTGCTGAAGTGTGGTGGGGAAGGATTCAAGGCTTTCACAAATCAATTTAAAACTGTGACACACATAAAATATTCAAAGTGCATTAGACATTCAATGACTTTAAGTAATTATGCTAATTCAAAAAATACTGATGACTTACTCGAGACTGATGCTCGGCCATTGGATATAGTGACAAGAAAAGCACGGCAAGAGGTATTAATAACTTCGTTTATCGCCGAGAATTCTCTTTCTTTCAATGTAGCTCCCAATTTAATTGAACTCTGCAAACAGTTGAGCCGCGATCAGACGGCACTAATCTCGTTGGAAATGTCCAGGACTACTGCATGTTATAAGATGAAATATGGGCTCGCAAAAACTATTAAGGAAAATATCATTAGAACTTTAAAGGAGACTCCATTATCTCTAAATTTGGATGAAAGTACTAGCAATGCTCAAGAAAGTATACTGGCAATATTGGTGCAGTTTTATGACAACAATCAAAATGAAGTTGTAGTTCATCATTTTGCATCTCTAAAGATGGAATCTTGCAATTCAGAAGCTGTTTTAAAAGCAGTTGTTAATACTATTGAAGATAATAATATTTCATGGGCAAACTTAATTAGTGTATTAATGGACTCATGTAACACCATGCGTGGAAAAAAAAAGGGTATTGAAACCAGACTACGATCAAACAAAGCACCCCACTTATTAGATATTGATGGTGACACATGTCACACAGCTAATAACTGTGCAAAAAAATTTGCTTCATGTTTTGATAGATACTTAGAAGATTTGTTTGATGACATCTATTTTGATATGAAAAGCTGCAGTAAAAGAGAAAATTTTTTCAAAATCTGTGAATCCCTTGCCATTAAAAAACTTAAGCCCTTGAAGAGACCAGACCATAGGTGGGTGTACATTTTATGTGTTTTAGAAAGAATCAAAGATCTGTGGGATGCTCTTATTGTATTTTATTTTCACTACTTGGATACAACTGATAAAGGGGATTATTTTTCTTATGTTGAAACTGTATACAATAAAAGAAATATTTCTGCATCTCAGAAAAAAATTGTTGAAGGGGTGTATTCTTGCTTGCATTCCCAACAACTCACAAAGGATGCTTTAGCTCGGAAAAAAAGAATACTAAATGGGTTATTTGTTATGCAAAACAAAACTTTATTGCATATGGCATTATATTCAGCAGTATTACCAGAGTTCAACACATATATTAAATTATTTGAAACAAAAAAACCAATGCTTCATTTAATACATTCCAGTATTTATAAATTGATGGCAAAATTTTTCTCTTTTTTTATGAAGCCAGAAAATATAGAGTGCACATCTTATAATGATTTATTAAAGGTTGATGTCACAAATCCAGAATTCCATCTACCTAGCAAAGTAATATTTACTGGTGCAGAAGCTTCCACTCTCCTGAAGAAATTATCAAAAAATCATCCAATAGCAAAAGAATTCCAAATTTGTCTGATGAAAGCTTATACTAATACGGCACAGCATATGAAACAGAAATTACCCCTTAAAAATTCATATCTAATTAGTTTTACAGCATTAGATCCAGAGCTAAGAGGTAAAACCAGTACAATATTAGCTTTTGAAAAATTATCATCTTTTATGTCCCATATTTTTAGTGATAATGAAAAGTCAAAAGTAGGAGCTGAAATAAGGTTATACGAGAGTGATATTGATATCACCAAAGAAATGCTCTACGCATCTGATGAAAGTGGAAATTAAGTCAAGTGTACAATTAATAAATATTGGTCTAAAGTTTTTTAAGTTAAAAGATGATTTCACAAATGATTATAAGTATCCTACATTGGCTAAATTGGTCAAAGCCTGCCTTAGCTGCTTCCATGGCCCATTTGTGGAAAGTGCATTCAACTTAATGGATGCACTTGTCACTGACTATAGAACCTCTCTTAAGATTGATTCCCTAGATGCAGTGCAGACTATTAAATATGATTTAATGGCTTCTAAGGAAACCTCATGTGAAAAATATGGCTCAAAAAATCCAATGACTGATTCAATTTACAAAGATCTCTTACTGAATATGAGCAGAAGTTGGAAAACATATCAAGAGGACTTAAAAACATGTATTTCAGATGAGTCACCTATAAAAGTCTCTGAAAAACCTTCTACGTTAGCAGAAAAGCAAACTGCTTCTACCTCTGCATGTGCAGTTCTCGAGAAAATATCTTCAACTGTAAATGAGGAAAATAAAAGTCAACCTTCCTGCAATTATGAAGTTCACCACAAAAGAAAGACAAGCCCGCAAACATCAGAAAATAAAAAAAAGCAGAAGATTAAATTAGATAATTTTTTTAAAGAATTAATTCAGGTAATTTAAAATATTTACATAAAATGTAGTAGTCTATATGTTTGAAAATTTATGGTTATTTATTTTGCAAAAAAAGTCATTCATTGAACTTTTATAATTAGGTCATTCAATACTTCATAATTGTAATTTTTCATTTCTCCCCCCCCCCTTCTCGAAACTCCAAAATGTCGGTAGTAAGTCCGTAAAAGTTTCAGGGGATTTTTTGGAGACCCACAAACACCCCTGATAATGTAGTTTGTATGATTACTGTCTAAATTTAAAGAGTTCTTAAAACCACACCAAAACAGTCAAGTGAATTCTTAATTTGTCTGTTAAATTAACTACTGAAACAGAAAGTTTAAATAGACAGCTTTAATTTAAACATTTACATAACTTAGTCTTACTATTTAAATCTTCACAACTTGTGGGATACTGGAGACTACAAAGCAAGCAGCATAACAAGTGTGGGCTCAAATTACTACTCACACAATTAACTTTGGATAGCAAAATGCCTAATGACAGATAACTACGTAGCAAAGCTCATCGAGAGAAATGCTCTATATTGAGCATTGCTGCTAAAAACTCTTGTCTGAATTTCTAAAATTCTTCCTTAAATACTTCTATCTCATTTTCATCCTGATGAGAACTAATGAAAAGAAGAAATGACTGTATAATTTTAGATCACATGAAAATACACTCTTAGACAAAAAAAAACGACGCACCAAGAAGATATAAAGCAAATTGACATGCATACAGTTTTCGAAGGAAAATACAAAATTTTACATTTTGGCTGCCAATGAATGAACGGTTGTCGCTACAGCGCATCTGATCTGCGCAACTGGCATGATATTTAAGAGGAGAAATTACGATTCCAGGTCATAAATTCTTCACGAATTTCATTCCGTGTAGTCTGGTAGACAGTAACTATGCCTCGCATACAGGTGTGCGAACGGTATGCGCAGATGTCAGAATTTCAGAGAGGTCGTGTAGTTGGGCTCAAAGAAGCCGGTTGGTCTTATTGGCGAATAGCTCGACATTTAAGCAGGAGCGAGGACACTATTAGACGATGTTGGCAGGAATGGGTGAACCATGGCCACACACAGCGTCAAGAAGGAAGCGGTAGGCCTAGAGAAACAACAGAGCATGAAGACTGAGCAATCGTCAGAGTGGCACTCACAGCCCCAAATGCATCATTATCATTGATTGTACGTGCAGCTAGTGTTTCAGTGACCACAAGGACCATTCATTGACGGCTGACAGAAAGGCGGCTGAGGTCATGGCGCCCTTGCACCAACTACCATTGACCTCTGTACAACATGAAGCCCGTTTGTAGTGGTGTCGGGCTCATTCGCACTGGAGTAGAATAGTCTTCAGTGATGAATCCCGCGTTGAACTGACCCTGATGACCAGCGAAGGCGAGTCTGGAGATGCCCCGGATAGTGGTGTGATACCAACCTGATTGTCTGCCGACAACCAGGAGTGATGGTCTGGGGTTCCATTTCATTTCATAGTAGGACCCCTTTGGTTGTCATCCGTCACAACCTTACAGCATAGCGGTACGCCGACGAAGTTCTAAGGCCCGTTGTGTTGCCCTTCATGTCACGCCATCCTGGGCTTTAGCAAGATAATGCCCGCCCTCACACTGCACATGTTTCTACTGCTTGCCTTAGTGCTTGCCGAACATTACCTTGGCCAGCAAGGTCGCCGGATCTCTGTCTTATTGAGCACATTTGGAGCATTATGGGCAGGATCCTCCAACTAACTCGGGATGTTGACGATCTAACGCGCCAGTTGGACAGAATTTGGCGCGATATTCCTCAGAAGGACGCCCGCAAACTCTATCAATCGATGCCAAGCCGAATAACTGCTTGCATAAGGGCCAGAGGTGGACAAACACGTTACTGACTTTTTTACTTTGTGAAGCTCTATCACTTCAATAAATCATCCAATTTTTCTCAAACTGTAATCATTTGTTTTTCTGTACGTGCACATCTCTTCTTCTTCGTGCATCATTTTTTTTGTCTAAGAGTGTATGTTAACATAAAATATGCTTTAAAATTTATTGATTTCTGAAAGCATCTGGATTGTTAAGAGCATTGTAAAATTTATTGTTAAATTTTTAACATATGTATTGACATAAAGAAAGAAAGCCAGTTTTAAATTCATCGAAGAATGTAGATAGAAGTAATGTATGTCAAGTCATGTTCATTTGTTAATTTATAATACATGGTGATCTTTTTTTAAAGTAACAGTGTTTGGAGCACCCTGTAGCGTGATCTAATAGCCGAAATGGCACCAAACTTGGTATTTAGACTAATCAAGACATGGAAAAAAGGATTCCGTGAAAAAAAAATTTAGTTCCAAAAATCGCCGCACATTAACTTCCCCGGTGAGGAATTAGACCGCATTCAATGTGAGCACTGTTCTCAGAAATAACACCTTGCATTCTGTGCACAACGTTCTCCACAGCCGTATGTAACATATCGCAAGGAATATTACGCACTGTCTTTGTTATGTTGTCCTTTAGAATAGACAAATTTGATACTCCACCAACATAAACTTGAGATTTCAAATAACCCCAGTGCCAAAAAGTCACATGGCGTGAGGTCAGGGGAATGAGGCGGCCATGCAACTGGAAAACTGAGACTTATGACTCTATCATCAGTGAAGTGTTGGTGCAACAGCTGCTTTACCTTATTACTAATGTGTGGCGGAGCACCATCCTGCATAAAGATTGTCTGTTGGAGACGGTTTCTTTTTTGAAGTTGTGGAATAACAATTGTTTGCAGCATTTTGTGGTACCTTTCTGCATTTATGGTGCACGTTAGGGGTCCTGTCCGAGTGATGGTCTCAAAAAAGAATGGCCCAATTACGAATTTGGCTGTGAAACCACACCAAAGACTTTTGGGGAATTTAATAGGATTTCGTGCACGGTGTGGGGCTGCTGAGAAGCCCAAATTCGGCTATTTTGTGTGTTTACGGACCCATTAAGATAAAAATGGCACTCATCTCCCCACAGAATCTGCTATGGGAAAGCATCATTAATTCCTACTCTGGTAAGAAACGATAGAGCGAATGTCACTCACTTATCATAATCACTTGGTTTCAGTTCGTGCAAGCGGCTGATTTTGTAGGGGTAAAATCCACAGTTGTCACAACAGTTATTACATTTTCTGATATTGGTTTACGTCCTCTCCCCGCACGAATGGTCAGTGAGCCTGTTTCCTCGTACTTCTTAATCATTTTCTTAAGACCATTCTGCGATAAAGGCCCCTTTCATAATTTTTTTCTGGTTTGAAATTCCCAAAGAGCTATGGATGCAGTACATTGATTCATGTAATACAGCTTCACCAGTAACGCACGTTCCGGTAACGTGAGAGGCATGTTCACTTGAGCTCGTTAACTTCAGCTGAGATTATTTGTCGGAGCTGTCTGCTACTTGCTTAGCCCCTATTACTGGCGCTGTCATCACACAAGATTTGCATTTTTCTTTGATACCCATGTTTTATGCTAGTTCTCACTATTGTGAGATACAGCAGTGCCACAAAATGCCCTAGCGACGATTTTTGGAACTAAATTTTTTTTCCACGGAATCCTTTTTCCCATGTCTTGATTAGTCTTAATACCAAGTTTGGTGCCATTTCGGCTATTAGGTCGCGCTACAGGGCACTCCAAACACTGTCACTTTGAAAAAGATCATTCTGTATTTTAAATATTACATTCGCCCCCCGCAAGAAGGGAAAGTAGTTAGTGGCTCTGATTTCCGTATCGAAGGGCCCAGATTTGAATTATGGAAAAAGCATGGATGTAATTTGTCTGTTCTTTCATAGGATGCAATGGTGACCTACCCATTAGGTGCTTCCATAATAAACTGACCACCACTTCTGGCCTTAGTAGTGGCCAACACCTATAAACAGCTAGAGCCCACCGCTGGGAAAGGTGTTACATGCATATTTTGAGTATTACATGCAAGGTAATTAACAGCAAAAAGAATCCGGATATACTGAACATAATTTTGCTCATTAATCATCACCAGGTAGTTGATGGTGGGGGCAGACAGTGAGAGTTTCTTTGTGCTTTTATAAATGACTTGTTTAAATACCTGTGTTTTCTAAATGAAAGTAATCCGAAGATTGTCTTTATGCAAAAAGTAGCAGTTGAAAAAAGGGTTTTATCTTTTAAAGGTCTCATGTGTTTGGTACAAAGTGGGAAAACTTGTTAAAGCTTTCAATGCTCTGTATAATTGAAATATTGAGTCATAAATAGTTAAGCATGTAGTGTTTTATTCCGCACCTTGTAATCAACATAGGATATCAAATCTCTGTTTTCACTGTTCCAGCAAGCAGACCTAGCAGAATTTACAGATGTCAGTAAAATTCTGGCTGTCATCATTTCAAATGATAGTTTTTCGTGTTTTCTCTGTCTCAAATTTCTTGTACTTCTTTTGCGGAAGGGGAGGTACCTGTCACTAAACTTAGATCTTCAACCTAGAACAGCATTGTTGCGTGCAGTCTTTCTGAATCTGAAAGGTGAAATTAGACTGCAGATAGTACAGTACTCTATAAGATAACCAGTTCTAGATGATTTTTTCTTTTATAGAGCTAGTTTCTGTAGGGAGCAGGATTATTAGTGATATTCTGTGTTGATGTTTTCCAAAACACTTATTTTTGTATAGAATCATCTTCAGCTGGTGGTCCCGTAAGATGTCATTATATATGTATTCCTATTTCATATAGGTTATGTGTTTACCAAATTGTTATTTCTTTTACTAGATATTGCATTTATTTTAGATTTCAGTATAAGTTTGTAGCATAATTTGGTGATTTATTGGTTAAGCATGAAAACAGCTAGAAATATTTTTTGGTATAAGGTAAAGGCTTATTCCCATTATGCTGTTTTGCTATAGAAGGAAATTTCAAGGGAATGCTACAATGAACTTCTACCTTCAGGAGGCAGAGAAAACATCTGTATGGAACATCAGTTTAACTGACTATAATATTTCTTATAATACATTTTATAGCTTTAAATCTTTCTCATACATCAGATCTTTTGTTGTTCTAAAAAATCCGGATATAGCTTTAAATCTTTCTTATACATCAAATCTTTTGTTGTTATAAAAAATACTTTTAGAATTACAAAAATTAGTAATTATCAATATTTGTTGTGTTAGTGTTTTGCTTTTAGCAATACTTTTAGTGCTCTAGATATTCTGACACTTCAGTATTAAAAAGACTTTTTGACTTCGGTATTATAAAGATTTGTTGCAATTTTGAAAAGCATTTTCCAATGAAATGAGGGAAAAAAGTACAAAAGAAATATTTTACTCTAACGGTCATTTTAAAAAGCGTTTGTTAGGTTAAATAATTAATGCTAATTGATAAACTGTAATTCTAAGCATTAATGTACATGACTTTCATCTTGTGTTTCATAGAAATTGAAAACAAAATTTAACTCAAAAATAAAATACATAGATTAAATCTAAGGAGTTGGAGAGTGAAAAACCTGTTGATAAATTTCATTATTCTATCAAAGATTACCTTATATCATTTTTATTGAAAAAATTATTTTTGCTCATTATCGAAAGTAGTTTATAACAAAACCCCATATAGGTTTCATTATTCTTTTTGTATATGCTTTACATTTCTTTTCAATTTTTTTTTTTTAAATCTTAAGTAATATAATACTAGAAAAAGATTCTATTACATGGATACAGTGTAATAGAATTTACCTATTTCTTGTATTACACTTCTTAATCAAAATTTAGGAGAAAAAAAAATCGAAAATTTTTATGTATTAAGCTGTGAAAATGTGTTTGTTAGATTTTAAAGAAATCATTAAACAGCAAAGATTTTCTCTTGTTAATCAGTCATTAGTCAGCATTTGTTATTCATGTACCTTTCTTATGGTGTGAAAATAAATTTTTGTGATGAAACGTTTAGTAGTTTCTGTGTTACTGTGAAATTTTCAGACTTAAGAATTAGGCTTAATGATTAGTTGGTAAGACTGTTCTCTAATATGTTAACAATTTTCGCCAATTATCTATAGACAAAAATATTTTTGCATCTCATTTTCCATATCTACTTTAGGCATTCTTATTAAAATTCAAATATTTGCTTGAAAATATTTCCTAACAGAAATAATACTTAAAACTGACAGAAATCAAAATAATGTGCATTGTTTACATTATCTACTTTTACATTCCAGTAGAAATATCTAAGCCCTGAAAAACCAAGTGCATGTCTATTAATTTTTAAAATGGCATGCATAAGAAGGTGTAAAATATTTAATAACATGAAAATTAAAAAAGTTTCTTCAAAATTGTTCAGCTTTCAAATCTCGAATTTAAGTGGTTAGAGCTATACAAATCTTGAATTTAAGTGATTAGCGCTATACTGTAATTATTTTTGAATGTTTAAGTTATAGTTCTATGAATATAATCATCGCTGTAATCACACGAAAGAAAGCAAGTTTCCCTTTTTATCTAATCAGAGCAAGTGTTGAGATGTAATGTGGACTAGTTTATCCTATTGTGGTGTTATGTATTTCTAAATAGTAGTAATTAAGAAATATAAACATAAAAAATTAAAGTAGGAAGCCAGTTTGCAAATTACCAAAAGGCGTTTAAAACATCGAACTTGCAATTCCCAAGTCAACATTAACTTTTTTTATTTTATGCAGTGTATATTACCAGTAAGTAGCTTAACTGACATATTATAATTTTTAGTCCACAGTTAGAAGAAGGCTTAAAACAAATTTGATCTTTGTAACTAATAGTCATTTAAAATTTATATTTTTCATACAAAGCATCATTTCAATTTATAATTTTTAAAAAACAAGTTGTAAGCAAGAAGCTCTCAAATATAAAATAAAAACTGTAGATTTTTTTTCCATACAGTGACTGAAAATTTTTATTTTGGTAGTATTTTTTTAATAAAACTGTTATTCAAGTTACAATAGAAGAGAAACACGCCAATGTGGCAATCAAATTCACTGAAACAACCCTGTATTTGGCGTACATTTACCAAAAACATTTTGTTCTCCTGATGAGGAGGGACCTGTAGCTGCCCTCGAAATCGATTGAGTGTTTTTGGTAAATGTATGCCAAATACAGGGTTGTTTCAACGGATTTGATTGTTATTCAAGTACTAAATTAGAAGTATAAACAAATTATTAATTGAGAATGATGTTCTGAGAAAGCAATATTTATCTGTAAAGTACATATTGTGTCTCCAAAAATATACGTATAAATTAAAATGTGCCATTCTTAAGAAACTTTTTTCTGGATTTTGCATTGTGCTAGAATTCAGAGAAATTCATGTAACCTCCTAAAACCAGGCTGAAATTCTCATAATGTAACCTTCAGACTGGTATGAAGCAAAACACTTTTCACCCTCCTTGTTTTTTTCCTAATGAGAAAAGGATTTGAAGGGATATAAGAAACGCAAATGTTTATATCACATGATGTGTGAAAGAGTTTACATTAGGCTTCCCCACCCTGTGCAATAGCTGACGCTAGTGTTATGCAGAAAGTGACCAAACTGAGGGTTAAGACCTTAAAACTATGATCAAACTACCTGTTACCTAATGAGAATGTCAATGATCTTATGTGCATTGTAACTGGCTGTTGTGGTGTAATTAAATACAGTATTTATTGGCTTGAGGGGAAAAGCTTAAATGCCAATTGGATTATTTTATTATGGCAAAGTACAGTAGGGATTTTTGGTAGAGAGTGATGCTTTCGTGGAGGACTCAGAAGAACTGTCTCACAGTCACATTTTCCATAGGAAAACCATGAAAAAGGTCATACAGTTAGCTCATTCATCAGGACGTGAAGCTAAGTGTTTAAACATGAAAAATCAGTGTTATGTATTTCTTTACACTAGGTTCTTCTAAATGTAGTCTCCCCAGTCATCTCAGTGTTGTCAGTTCATTTGGCTCTCTCTATTGAAATAAATTATTAATATTGTCTTTGAAGTCTTTATCTTTTGTAAATGATTGATCAAAAGATATTCCGTCTGCATCTGAATAGTCAGGTCTGATATGAGAGAAATTTTCCTTTAATAAATCTCTCAGCAACTTGTTAATTTCATCCTGACTGAGACCTTTGGAATGAAGTGCCGTTATAAGAATTAAATAGCACAAGCAAAAAAAGTTAGCACTCTAAAATTATGCTCTAATGTTTGAAAAAAGAGATAGCTTCTATTTGATTTTCAAGTATATTGGCAGAAGGGAAACCCTGCAGTTTTCTCCAAAATATAGGGAAACTGACAAGAAATGATAAATAACGCATAGCCAGTGGCTACTCTGAACAGCAATGGTGGGCCACTGAGCAATCTAAAGATAGGTAACTACTCTAAACTGGGAAGGGAATGCTGGTATGACAATTGTACCATAGCCGATGTTAAAGGAAATAATTTCCCTTTTACAACAGTTGTACCACTGCCTTTAAAAAGTTAAAATTCAAAGCATGGGTTCAGACTTGACAAAGTTCCAGGAAATGTAATATAAATTTTGTTAACAGTTTCAGAGTAATAAATATGAATTGTTATTAGTTAGGTTGTCTGCTGTATTATCATAAAATAAAAACGCATTTGTACAATTTAAATCACTTTCTTTTTTTTTTCTTTTTCTCGTTCTTTGTGAAGGGTGGAAATAGAAGAGCAGGCTGTCTATGTATAATCTACAATATCTTAAATGAACTATGCATGTCTTTGAAAGGCCATTTTGGAATTATGAATTGTTATGTTTGTCACAATTTGGTGATAATTTTGCATGGCTGCAGTAGCACTAACCATGGGTAAAATATTAAGCTGCAGGCACTTGATCTGAGAATTTGTGCTTAATATACCAAAAGTTGTCATAGGTTGAGTATGTCATTCAAAAGTTAAATTTTTAACATGCATCACTATTTTTTTATGGATGAGATACAGAATGAAATCCCCTGTGAAAGAGTTTTTCAGTTTGCTGCACTCAGAAAATGAACCCCTGCCCTCCAGATTTTAAAGTTGGGATGTTAGAATTCTAAAAGATACTGAGTTAGGTAAAAGTATGCCAGGCGTATTCCTAACATATAGATTAGTAAAGCTTTTTATGTTATTATGTGACGAATTTATAACTGTAAAATGTTCAAAGAATTAAGAAGGGTATTTTACTTTGTAACATTTAACTAATCATTCTACACTGTTGCACTCAAGTGAGTAAGGAATAGTATATAGTGATGAGAAAATTCTGAGTTATGCTCATGACCTGTATATCACAATTTTCCCAAAATGAATTTATGCTCTTATGTGCAATTCTTTAATAATTATTTAACATGTTAAATTGGATATACGGCTAAAAATGATAGTTACTTATTTTTCATCATTAACAGGTAGAATTCAAAGATGAAGAAGGCACTGGCTTAGGTCCCACTTTAGAGTTCTTCACTTTAGTTGCTGCTGAACTACAGCGAAAGGATTTAAGATTATGGCTGTGCAATGATGATATTAGAGATTCTCATTTTACAATTGTATGTAATTCTAATATTCTGTTTTAACATCTCAAACAAGAATAAGAATTTGTTATGTAACGAATTAAGCTCTCTGAGTGGCATGGCTGCCTATATCCGATCATGAGATGTTTTTATAGCTTAGTATATAGAAGATTATAATTCAAAATATTTCGCTTTCTTACTTTCTTCAATAATGCAAATATCTTTAAGAAAGGAAGTTTAAGAAAACAGAGCCTAAAATTAGTAATTATAAAAATTTAGCTAATAGAAGCTTTTTAAATAAAGGGCTTGATGAGCAGATTAAAAAAGCCATGTCTCTTAGATTTACCCTTGAAAGCTTTAAATTGTTCTTAATTAAAGGAAAATAACTTTTACTTTTTTTTTTAATCTGTAAAGTAGCTTAAATGTTGTTTGTTGGATTTATAATTAGATTTATAAACCAAGTTTGAGAACTCCATCTGATGGTTCTGCTGAAACAGTACCTCAGTTATAATAAGAGTAGTTGCTAAAAATCGGAATTGCAGTATTTCTTTTATGACATTTTGTGTTCAGATAACTACAAGATTTGGCGGAGGGTCAGAATTTTTATTATTTTTAAAGAAATATGTATGATTAAGAAATGTGTATATATGTTTTTTAAATATGTGGGTATAATGTATTTGGTGCAATTCTAGTTTTAATTAGCACTCCCCCCCCCGTATGGCTGAGAATATAAATAGCTGCAGAATGTATGAACTGTTAATGTAAATTTTGCCTTTCTCAAAAAGAAATTAAAAACATTAAAAGATGTTTTGGTTTGTGTGCATCTCAAATGACATTTTTAAGTAGCTAGATGACTAACTAGCCATCATCAAACTCTGTTTCTTGAAAACATCCACAAGCGGAGACTAGCAGAGCTCGAAAATGTTGCTGAAATCTGAACTATAATGTTATGAGAGTCCGTATGTCATAGTTTCATTATTTGTTAGTCAGGCATAACTTTGTTTCATTCTTTGTGCCCCCCCCCCAAAAATAAGAATTTTGATGAATTTGCAATCCATAATGATACATTTAGTGCAGAAGTGCGTAAAATTATGTACACTCCAAAGGAATTGTATCATGGTTTTTTTTAATTAAAATTTTGTCTGCCAGATGCTGCTACATCCATAAAAAAATAGTTTTGGCTCATTACATGTTGAATGTGGCAACCATCATTATTGAGCTCTGCCTAAAAAGACAAGCTAAAATGTATGAGCAGCAGAATTCGTGTTTCTTTAGAGACATTTGATGTGAAGTACTGGATAAGGTCTTTTAAATTTGCCAGAGACATTAAATGATTTTTCTACGTTTCACTTTAAGTAGTCGCCTAATAAAATGTAGAAGGTGTCATTCATGCTAACAGCATGGCTTTTGAACTGATTCTTGTTCCCCACCCCATCCCGAAAAGAGCTCAGTACAGGTGAAAGATATTCGAGTGATTTTTCATTCTAGTTTCCCTTTTGGCTACTGAATAACCTGAGGTTTTATACATGCCTAAATTAAATATGAGCCAGATTTCCCATTGGCAAACCTTCATGAATGTTCCCATTAGGCAAGTGGCTCTTAGCTGACTTAACTTGATTTGAAATCACGATGTGAAGGAAAAAATTCTGGGAGAGTAGAAAAGTATCATATGATTTACTGTGATATCTGTGAGTAGAGACTATTCAGTTCATTATCATCAAGTACATTGTATAATAGGAGCCAGAACAGCACAGTAAAATTAGCTAACCCAGTTGTCATATTCTTTGTTTTCAGATTGAGTGATGTATGTTTAATTTCGCTATGTAGGCTCTCCCACACAAAATTATGCATTTTTCATTGTTAAAAGAAAATTAAGTATAATTTTTGATTGCTTGTATCTCTCTAGAAATATATATTTAACTAGTTTATATTAGATTTAAGATATGCAGCTAAATTACAGTTTTCCTCTTTAATCTTCTCCTCACTTATGCTAATATGAAGTGTAACCACATTGGTTGATAATATATATAAAACTAATAGTATGTTTAGTGTTGAATAGTATTGTTTAGTATTGTTAGTGAAATATTTTGAATACAGGAACTTTCAGTGAAAGTACATTGCTGTTTTACATTTGTGCTACATGATATGCGAGGGATGCCTTTATGGAACAACTTTTTAACAAAATCTCTTTATTCTTGTTATTTGTTATAAAAGCCTTATTAACACCCTCATTCAGTACTCTAAAATTGAAATGAAGCTGTCAGTATTCAGTTTCGTACCTACTTTAGAGTTTATAAGAATGCCATCAATCATACTTTTTGCCCTTATTTATGTGAAGCTTTTAGTCCTGAAGAGAGCAAATTCGTTATAAATTTCACAATGTAGGAATTTTGACTGTTATTAAAAGTCCTTGATACTGAGAATTTTGGGTGGGTGGAGAGCTCAATAAAGTAAAATAATAGTAATGTTAGGAATAATTTCTAGCTAATAAACCAAATCATTTTTTAATTGTAGGCTGATTAGAGGCGAAGTCTTTGTTATGTTACCTAAATTTAACTTTTTCTGGCTCTGAAATCACAACCACGTTGCTTTTATTTTTATATTTTTGCATTTTGTTAACAGTATGTCCGAGTCAAACTCTCACCATTTGCAATGTACCTTATCTAAAAGGAAATTAGCTTGTCACCCAGATAATTAATTGCAATATTTGATAATGAGTGGCAGTTTAAAAGTGCTTTACCAAGTCATCTCTGATTCAAATGACATCTCTTTTAGTCTGTAATGTTAATTATGCATTTTTTATATTTTTTTCTGACAGTTTCTGCATTTTCATATTGTTTTAGCATGTTATTAAAAATTGCTTTTGGAAATTTTAAATATCTGTTATGTATGTTTTTAAATCATTAAAATATTTATAGTTCTAAAATGAAATTTTGTTGCTCTTTTTCATAATAGCGAATGCATATGTAAGTTAACTAAATATTCCTTTCATGTATTAAGTGTTAGATAGTTTGCATCTTTAAATTACTTTTTTTTTCAATGCAGAGCATGGAAAATGAAACAGTAAAACCTCCTGGCTATTACATAAGCAACTCATATGGACTGTTTCCAGCACCACTTCCACAAGATTCCGAGGTAACAGAAAGTGTGCAACGTTACTTTCATTTTCTGGGAATTTTCTTAGCTAAAGCTCTACAAGATAATCGCCTGGTTGATTTACCTCTTTCTCGCCCTTTTCTCAAACTGATGTGCCATGGGGAAGTGTTGAGCAAGATGCGTGATAGGTAAGTGTGCTATATTTTATTATACGTTATTGTCACGTTTCTTGAATTGCATTTTCTTAGAGTATTGACTTATTTCAGGGAACCTGCTCCTAATCCATCTGTTGCTGCCATGGTTTCATCATTTACAGAGGATGATTTGTATGTTGTTTTGACAGAAGAACAGCTGAAAAAAAATAAGAAGTCAAAAAAGTCGCCACCAGAGCCATCATATGCCTGGTTTTATGGCATTCTGGGTTATGAAGATTTTCTTGAAGTAAATCAAAATTTCATAATGTACTTTTTATAAGAAAAATTGGGGGAGTGGCTGTTTACTGAGACTGATTACTTATGTATTACATATTAGTATTTTTATGCTGAGATTTTTTACACCATTTTAGTTTTTTTTTATCTTTTGTGTCAGATATGAAATGCAGAAATGGGTTACTATGATAATTTTCTTCGATTATCTAGTTTGTATGCATGTACAGATACTTTCATATTTCTTTATTTAGAGATCCTGTACAAGAAACATTCAAAATGAAATTTTGTGTGCAGTCACAGATTTCTTATTGTGTTTGCAAATAATACATTTTACGTGCCCAATGCTTTCTTGTGCATATGCAGTAATGCTGGCTTATGTAGTGTGCAGTACATACATATGCTTAGAATGTACACATATTCACTGTGTAGTTTAAAATATTCTCAGTTGATTCACTGAAGCAGCTTAATGTTTCAATTACAAAAACTCTTTTGTTTTTAACTGCAAATGTTAATATTATTAAGTATTTGTAAATTTGTGTAAAATTTGATGTGAGTTATGTAAATACCAAATGTATGAACCAACCAAAATGTCATCAGGTCTTTCAGACATATTTTTTTAGAAACTTTATTTGTCTTATTTATGAATTCCGTATCGGGTGCAGATTATTTAACATAGAATTTCTCATCCCCTTAAACAAATCCCCACCTATTTTGCTTTCAAGTTTCACGTTTACTATGTACTTCTGTCTTCTGATTTATTTTTTAAAGCTTTGTTATGTAATACCCATATGTTTGTGACATGCTTCATATTCTTTTTATGCATTGCAGTTTAATAGTTTATATGATATATACTGCATTAATCCTTCTATTTCCCCAGAATCAGCCTCTTGAGTGGTGAATTTAGTCTGGGTGTCTTTACTCAACATAGATACACTGTTCATTCATTCATGTTTATTTTTATGTTTTGAGGTTTGTGTAGATAGTTAGTAACTGTTATACTTATTTTGTTATTAAGAGTATGTGACTGTTTACTGCTCCTCATATTTTCATTATCTCTTTCTTATTTCATATTTATTTAATATAGTGAAAGATATGCACATTAACTGAAGCATCTGGAAAATCTGATGAATTTTTCGGACACTGATTTCTTAAAAAATAAGATATGTATCTTCTAAGGAAATTTGTGTAGAACATTAGGAGCAAAGTCATTGTTCCTAATTCAAGTAATGTTAGGTTGTGCAAATTCATGGATCATTCCATGTTTCATAATTTCATGTGTTTTATTTTACTAGACATCATCATTTCATATAAAAAATGTAGGAGTGCGCTTTGACAGTTAACGCTCACTGCTATTTTGCTTCATTTAGTTGTTATTAAAGCTTTTGTTTGGGACTGTAGATGTAGAAAAAACAAAATGTCGACTTTGCTTCCCATAATTTTTAAGGATGGAATGCAACATTTACCTGCCTTTAAGAATGAACAGTATACATATGGATAGTTGAAAATTAAAAAATGGCACTACATATGTCTTAAATTCTAAGCAAATGATTAAAAACAAAGAATATTCTCTAGTTAACTCCACCCACTTGGAAGAAAACATTCAAGCTTCGCTTAGGTCCGAGTTCCAGTGAATCAGTTCTAGAGTTCTAATGAACCTATATGGGCATTAATAATGGTAATTAAACAAGTACCTTGCAAAAGTCCTTATAATATACAGTTTCATTTAAAGCCATCTGCAAATTAGTAGTCACAGTTCGAGGGTGTAAGCATTAAATTGTCGTTACTGCTTCATTAACGTTAGTACCTTATTGCACTGTCATTAGTCACTTTTCTGGAATGGTAGTACTTTAAATAATGGCATTGTTTTCTGATGTAAAAAGATGATAAGTACCCAAACTCGTTCAGTGATATTTATGTAAATGTAGCATTATGCTTAATACCACAATGAATATTTTATCGAGGTAGGAATAAAACAAGACCTTTGCAATAAACCTTCTTCCTTTGCATAGCTTGCAAAAATTCCTTCAGGTATTTCAAATTATATCTTTATCATCTCTTAATTCAATGCCAGAGTTCCTGGAATTTACTGAGTTGTAAAACCCAGTAGGATTGATTGGATAAGGTCACTGAACACATGTATTTTGACTTTTGTTTTGAATGTTTGTGAGAAAGCTGGCTGCATGGACATTTTTGTGATTTTTCTCACATGTAGTGGAAATACAATCCAGTTTGCCTTAGAAAGTCTGTAGTATTCAGTTAAGTGAATAAATAAAATCAGATTTATAAATAACTAAAACTGTATTTAATAGTAATTTATTTGCAAGTCTTAAAAATAAGTGTCCTTCCTTTTAAGTTATAAAAAGTAAACTGTATGGAAATTAAATGGTTAAATATTAAATTATTACAATAAAGG
This sequence comes from Stegodyphus mimosarum, assembly GCA_000611955.2. Classification (NCBI taxonomy): domain Eukaryota; kingdom Metazoa; phylum Arthropoda; class Arachnida; order Araneae; family Eresidae; genus Stegodyphus; species Stegodyphus mimosarum. The sequence continues at coordinate 45,929 of KK118312.1, read as the reverse complement.
CTACTGTAATTGGAACTAAATTTAAAACAAAGCATTAATTATAGAACAATATATTTTTTTTTATTTGAAAGACAGCTTTGAAAAGTTAAAGAAATTTCTTATATTCTAGAATAACATTTTTATTCACAAAACTCCTTTTTTTTTGGATAGAAAAGAAAATTATGCATGATCTTAATTTTAATAATGCAAAAAGCCTTAATTTTAAATTTTTATTAGTTGTGAACTAAATAAAATAAAGTTATCTGAAGATTTCTTTTTAATGTAATAAACAAAACTTGCTGAAACATTTCATTCTATTTAAAAGTATTTTAGCACATGACAAGTAATAGCGTTTTATGTGGTTTTAAAGGAAATGTAGTTTTGAAGAGTAATATCTCACGTTATTAATTAATGCAGTGAGATATTGTATAGAGAGCTAATACAGTACAAAGTCCGAGATCTGGAATTGTTGGGACTTCTAGATTTCAGACATTTCCAAATTTTAAATCATTAATTTAAATCGAGTAAGATGACACATGCAAGCGTGGCAACACTGGGCTTCGCTTATTCTGTAGGTCAGACAGAAAAATGCTATCCCCCATTCCCCCTGCACACACATAGGGCCAGAGTAGGTTCAACATGTGCAGTTGCATTCAGTGTCAAAATTTACAGGTAGCAAAAATTATGAATTACCGAAATTTAGGAGAGGCAGTGGACAGTGGAATTCACAGACGGGAAAATGTTTAGGTGCCTGGCTGCAGAATATAGGATTTGCAGAGGTTACACAAGCAACAAAATGTATAGCATTCCCTTTATACTAAAGGATATACACTTTATACTTGTCTCTCTTTATACTAAAGGGCTAAAAGTATGAGTCTAGCCGACATGAATATAATGTCAATCAGTGTTTTTTGATTGGCCGCAGAACTACTCCTAACCCATTAGGTGTTTGAAAATGACATGCAGGATTCGTAGTGTGGAGAAAAATCTCATTTGCAGCAAACATGCCGTCGTTTGTTATTATATTCTCTGTTCCTAGACTTGGGGATTATTTTATTCTATTTTGTTTATTTAATTTAGCTGGTGATCCAGTGGTGGACTTTCTACTGTATGTACATTTATATTTATGGCAGAATTTTTTTTTTTTTACTTCTAAGTTATACCTATATCACTTTATGGTAAATGACCATGTTTTGAGTATTTGGGGGGGAGGGGTGTGCTCCTAAGCAAGCAGGTGTTTAAAAGTGGCATGAAGGAATCTTAGTGCAGAAAAATCTCATTTCAGCTCACTTTCCTCCTTTTGTTATTATGTTCTCTGTTCCTAGGCATGGTAAGTGGGGGATTATTTTATTTATTAGCCAGGGATCCAACTGTCTGGATTTTAACATTCTACTGTATATGCATTTATATTTATGCCAGATTTTTTTTTTACTTCCATATTAAATTGATATCATTTTATGGCAAATGAGTATGTTTTGGGTATTTTTTGGGGGGGGATTGTTTCATTCCTTCAGCCAATGCATGGGATATACTTTTAAGGCCTCTTCTTATTTTCCTAGCATTGCATTTAGATATTATCTTTCATATGAATAAATTAGATAAAATTAATCTTAACAAAAGGAAAGTCCGACTCAAGGAAACACATTCTGCTATAAATGGAGTATAAGAAAATGTTCAAGCTAAGCTTTTGTGCAGTTGCATTGAGCATTTTGATTACTTAATCTCAATATTCCTAAAGTGTTAACCTGTTAATTAATCTTGCTGTATGAGGTGGAAATGCAAGATGATATATTAGTATCTTTTTACACTACATATATTTTACTTTTCATTAGGTTAATGAGTTGCAGGCTAAATTTTTAAGACAACTGCAAGAACTTGCAACCAAAAAGCATTGCATCTTAGCTGAGAGAAGTCTTCCTAAAGAAGATAGAATAAATCAATTAAAGAATTTGAGTATTCCCATGCCTTCTCCAAATGGTTCCGGTATGGCAGTTAAAATCGAAGATCTTGCGTAAGTTTAAAATACTGTTTAATACATTTATTTGTTTTTGTGTAGTTCTTTTATGTATATACTGGGTGGTCATAAAAACATTTCCCTGTTATATGAACCCCTAGCGGCAGATCTGTTCAAGAAATCAAAATAAAATTTCAGACTTTGTTATAGGAATGTATGCGCTTGAGATTGTGATGATTTAAGACACTAGATCTCTCTGTATTAGTATTCTTGGCAGAGTAAAAAAAAAGTCATAATTTTTAAAGTCCATTTTTTGCATTGTAAATTGATCAGCACATTGAAAAATCATAAATGACACTAGAATATGGAACATGTATGAAGAAAATTGCTGACATAAAACATTTGCAAAGTAGAAGATTGTAAAGTTCATCTAACAATGGAAGAGAGGAACGGGGAATTTTTTATTGGAATTAAGAAGTTCCCAGCTTGCCCATCTTCACAGATCATAATGCATTGCATGTAGGAGGGTGTTGATGAGAATGACTGATGTAATACCGCAGGAGGAATTTCCATAACTCTGCATTTTATGGCATCTTTCAATTCTGGCAAATCTTGTGGATTTGATGTATATGCCTTAGATTTCAGATTACCCAAGAACCAGAAATCCATCAGAGTGATGTTGGGGGATTGCAGTCGCAACGAAACTGCAGAGTTACAGGAGATGGCTCTGTTTTGTAGTTGTACATGTTGAAACTTGTAATTCTAATAAAAGTTTTTTCCCCCTTCTGTCTGATGTTGTCATTGTCCTATACAATGCTTTTCTGTGCTTATGTTTTGTGCTAGCAGTGTTTGTGATATGTAGATCATTCCAATGCCATTTATGGTTTTTTATTGCACTGATCAATTTGTAGAGGAAACAAGTAGGTGTTACCATTCAGAAATTTAAAATGTTTTCTCTGTAACCATAATCAGGAAAACTGTATTGTTTTAAATCATTCCAATCTCGAATACATATCTTGAAATAGCAATACATGTACCTTCATGATTATGACGGTAACAAAGAAATTTCATTTCGATTGGTTGAGCAGATACGTCACTAGGGATTCATATATTGGGGAAGTTATTTTATGACCACCTTGTATGTATGCAAAAATTTGTGAGTGTATGAATTAAAAGAGCAGCTGTGCAGTCAGAAATTGAAGTTAGTATGAAAGTATGAAACTATTGTAATTGTGTAGTGAGGCTGATGTAAAGAATAGATTTATTGTATGTTATGAACATAATCATAAAGAACAGTAATCTCTGTCATCATTAATTTTTAATATATGCTAATGTATGCTTTGGTAGCTGCTCGATTGCCTTCTTTAAAGATTAAATAATGATTGATAGATAAAATTTTCCTTAAATTTTGTTAAAATAAATCCTAGAGTTATTTTTAACCTGTTGATGTCGTGAAATGTACTGAAGTCCTGATATTAAAAACTCATGAAATTGTTTGTTCTTTAATACTTTTCTGTACAAAATGTTGCGTTTACTTGAAAGAAGCTAATGATTTTCATGTTATATATAACCAAAATAAGTAGTTTATATGCATTAATTTTTTTTGCTTTCTTTAACCACTTGCCTGTTTTGCTCGTGCACCAAATGGATGCTAATTAGATAGACCTGATTCACCGATACACTGTACAGGCAATCTCATTTCTCTGTGGCTTTTAATGTTTTTCCTATATCTTTACTAGTTTTAATATCAAATTAATATATGGCAGTAGACATGGATTAAGTGGTAGGTTTTGAAGTCTAATATGTCCTATTCCAATAGATTCAAAAGTGCACCTTGTTTCATGTAGTCAGCTAAACTTAGCAAATTATTATTTTTGTATGCTTAAGTTTTCGCATGTGTTTTGCTATTGATTTTATAACCTCAATGATGTACAAGTATTTAAAACTGTTATTTACCAGAAAATAATGTCTAGTTCAGAGTGTATGCAGCTAATTTCCTGCGATTGAATCCATCATTCGGAATCACAATCTGTAATGTCTGTGAGTGAGTTTGCAAATAGTGAAAGTTCAGTACTTTCGGAAAATCCTGTCGACCACAAGAGACGGCGCAAACCAAAAAACCCATTTACTAAGTACAAGAAAAAACGTTCTATTCTTATTTTTCTTTCAAATTTATTACATTATCATTTATTTATATTTAATTTTTCATTAAAAATTTCTATTATTTTTTATTAAGGACATATACAATAAAAGGACTCATTTTCGCTATGTTTTAATTTTCACAAATGTTTTAAATTCAGTCAAAAATGAAATGGTAGAACCCTCTAACCACGTTCCCTTTCGAATTGAGACTCGCTTCACACAAGTCGTAACGTTGCAGTGCCATTGCTTCTCAGTTTTTAAATAAAGTGCCATATCATGGCCATTAACACATTTTTTTGAGGCCAGTAAAGTTCCATAACTTTGGAAATATTCAACAGCATACTCTTCTCTAGTAGGCATGTCCCAAATTTTAATCATTTTTTTTTTCCTTCAAAAATGTGTGATAGAGGGTAAAAAGGTCTTTACTGAAGAATAATAACTAACACGTGTAATCAAGGTTACACCAAACCTAGCATGTTTGAAGAAGACTTTTCCGTTTTTGGCGAAAAATTGGGTAGTTTGGCGTCTTTTGTTTAATAGGCAAAAATGGTCAATGGGTTTTTACGTAAGTACCTGAAAGCTCTCTAGTTGATTTCTTCTAGACATCTGTTTATAGAACCCTTATGTGTTGTACAAAAAACATAGTGGTAAAGATACGAATTTACAGTTTTAATTGGATATTATTGTTTGATTTATTGGAAAGGCATACAAAATTAGAAGGTAAATGAATGGTCTTTCTGGTGGCTTATCAGCCCAACTGAAATTGGCCAGAAAGACACTTATCAGAGGATTTTACCTACAGAAACAAAATATAAGGTGCTATGTGTGTTCAATCAAGAAAAGTGACAACTGCGAAAGAATTAAGAAAAGAGACTTGGTATTTTTATCTGTACTGTGCCTTTCCCATTTGTTTAAGATGTATCACACTAAATCAGATCTTTGCTGTAAAAAGGCTTATTAGTAAATTAATTGTAAGCGTACATATTTTTGAAGTAATTGCATTTTTTTATATATAGAATTGTAAATGTTACTTTCCTATTGGGTGCTGATGAAGGAAGAAAAGACGATTTCCAGGGAAAATATTATTATTTTGTCTGCAGTCGGAAGGTTGTTCTAAATGCTTAAAAATAGTAAAAGTGTTAATTTTAATAACGTTTTCCTATTTACAAAGGTAAAATGAACAGAAAGCTGCAATAAAAAGTGATAATTTTCTGATCGACTTTGGGGGGGGGGATTGAACAGTTGAAGTGGACTACAAAAAGTAGTTATTGTTCTTGTCTTGGTTGTAGGAGATTTGAGAGTTGTGGCTTACATAAATGGCAAACAACAAAGCTAATATGTATTATATGCATAGTTAAAAATCATAATTTTGCTGTATAAGTTTGTCCATAAGTATGATATATATGTATGACTAAAGTGAGTAAATTATTTTTATATTATTTTTGGAAGAGCAAGATTGTATTTCAAAGTAAAAAAATAATGCAAAATAATTTTAAAAAAAATAATAGCAACAACAGAGGGGGGACAATAAGAACAACATCTTGTAACATTTTTTTCAGAGGATTGATGCCATGTTCTTGTATCGTGTATTTCAAATATTATCTTTGAAGTTCTGGCTGCTCCAAAAATATTAGTAATGTTATTTCTTCTAAATATATGATAGTTTTAGCACATTCTTTAATTCAAGGCTTGGTTTGACCTTGCTTAATTTTATTTTTACCCATCATGTTCTACATACAATAAGCAAAAGTCACCAAGGAGAAATGCTGGATGTATTGTTCTGTAACTGTAATTATGTAACATGTTTAAGCTGAGGCTTTCTAGTGAAAATTTAATCTTGAGTGCATTACGGAATCAACAACAAACTGAAAAAGGAGAAAAGTGTAATTGATCAAACTCTATAATAACTGTTACACTGTATTTTTCATGCTGTGTGTAGTGTCTGTAAACATTTTTGTAAAAATACCATGTATTTTAAAAGATGTAAAGGTTTCTAGGTTTCTTATAACCCCCCCTGGTGGTTTTTTTTTTTTTTTTTTTTTTTTTTTCGCGGTTTTTTTTTTTTTTTTTTTTTTTTGTGCGTATAGCGTGCAGAGGTTTCAACCAAATTTAACAAAATAAACTGAAGCATGGCAGTCTTCAGGAGAAAAAATTAGACTAAAATTTTGAAATTCAAGGAGTAATTATTTCATGAGATAGCATTTAAATCTAGTGATAGACATTTAAAAACATGCATAAAATGTATTGACTTTTTTCTTTCATGATTTGATAGGCAAGTGTGTAGAGCAACTTAAATTAGCGAGCAATATTGCAATTATCTTTTGGAACTTAACCTGTGTGATCAAAGATTTTCTACAAATTTTCATTTTCTTAAATTACAGGTATCCCTTTGCTGTAATTGAACTAGTCCATTTGTATACAAATGAGCAAAAAGCACATGCTCTATGCTGTATAAAAATAGGAAAAGTACTTAAGCATAAAACATATAATATCAAAATGAATAATTGCTTTTGTTTTTATTCATTTCAAGGCAGCTTTTGTTTTTATTCATTTCAAGGCAGCTTTTGTTTTTATTCATTTCAAGGCAGCTTTTTTTTATGCTTAAAACTAATGTCAATAAAAGTTAGTGATGTTTTTTTTCCCTCATAGCTTAATAAACTTAGTAATATGTTTTTCATTTAGGCTGACATTTCAGTACTTTCCTCCATCTGAAATATATGGATTTACTGCTATAGATTTGAAAACAGGAGGTGAAAACATAGTAAGTAATTTGTAATTTAGTTTTTTTACCAATGTGTCCATGTAGAAATACATATTGAGTGGAATCTGGTCTTGAAATAAATATGTGTTTGCTGAATTATGTTTAGTAATCCATTAGATAAGTTAAATGTGTCTCTCAAACTTCTTAGCTGTTAGAAATTTTCCAGCATTTTGGTGCATTCAGACTGAGCTTTTACAGATTATTATTTCTAGCAAGGGGCCCACCAGTGGTAAAGTTGCTGAACACTGGGAGTGTTTGGTCTGAGGTTCGAAGCCCGAGAATGTGTTGCCTGCATGGGCATTTTCATGCTTTTACCCATGTGTAACATGTATGGTGGTAAGGGACTAGTCCTTCCCCTTAGGCAGATAGCCCTCGAGGCTTTGCCTTAATCACATAAACCTAAGCAAAACCATTTCAAAAAAGGGGAAAAAATTAAGCAACATAAATTTGATTAGAACTAAAGAAAGTGAAAATTTGAAATCATTGCAAAATATGTACAAATGCAGATAAGTGAAAATGAAGGCCCGAATTTCATAGGTGTACTTAAGCAAAATGTAATAAATATATTCATTAAAAATGTCCATACATGCAGAGGTAATATAAGTAGCTTTTCAATAGTTGCCAGTAAATGGCACTGGAAATCCAGTCGTCATCAGGGTTTCTACGAAAACAAAACAGGCAAAAAAATGCTATTATAAAATGGCCACATAACAGCAAAAAGCGTTTTGTGTGCTTGAGTTTCATGTTGGCAAGTCTGTTCGCACTACAATGCCAGTTCTGAACAAAATACAGGCAGGCAGCACCGGATGATAAGACAGTCCATTATTGGTGTGTAAAAGTTCGAGAAACAGGCTGCATTTGTAAAGGAAAATCAACAGGTTATCCTTCAGTAGGAGAAGCTGTAGATGAGTGTATTGAAGCCAGCTGTCAAAAATTGACATATCAAGCTGGACAGAAACTGGGAGTAGCCCAGAAAACTGTGTGGAAAGTTCTTAGGAGGCGTTTGCAGATGAAACTGTATCGTTTGCAGTTGGTGCAACATCTGAAACCTGATGATATACCACGTTGATTACCTTTCTGTGAGACACTTCTGATGTGTATGGAAAATGGCAAATTTTTGAAAGAGTTAGTATTCAGTGATGAATCAACTTTCACATTTCTGGATTAGTAAATAAGCATAATGTGAGAATTTGGGGTACTGAACATCCATGTGCACCAGAGCAATACCAACGTGATTCCCCTAAGCTGAATGTGCTATGAAACTATCTACAATCTTTTTTTCTGAAACCACTGTGACTGGAGGATTATACCTCAATATGCTGGAATTATGATTTACATGTCACAGCTACAAGATGTGACTAACATTTTGCAGCAGGATTGGTGCCCACCACATTTCGACTGAAGTGCAGAGTCACCTTAATAACACGTTATCAGAACCTTCATGTATCTATCGTAGCCAATGCCATGGCCACCTCGATCCCCAGATCTCACTCCATGCAATTCTTTTTCTGTGTGGGTTCGTAAAAGATTGGATGTACGTGCTGCCAGGTCCAGCGACCATGATTGATTTGAAAGCCCTGTATCACAGCTGCTATCACCATCGGTACAGACATGTTGCACAACGTTTGGCAAGAATTACATTTCAGATATTATAACACTACAGAAGGAGCACATATGGAAAATTTGTGAGAAGTACATTCAAAACTTGCTTATGCTACCTCTGCATATATGTAAATTTTTAGGTAATACATTTATTACATTTTCCGTAGTACGCCTATAAAATTGAGCATTCATTTTGACTTCCCCAGTGTTTTGTGGTTTTTCTTTCACATGGATAATAGGAAAGCATCTGATATTAATACCTCCCATAAATTTATTATATTGAATGACAAGAAGTGGTTTGATTTCATTTCGCCTCGTTTGTCATCTCTAAAATATCAGTTTTGTATTCATTAGAAAGTTAAGTTACATCTCTCATATCTTTCCATTTTTTTCTCGGTCATTGACTCTTTTGGAAATGTCATCTTTTCCTTCTGGTTGTCCCAGTACAATGAGTTTTCCTATCTCCAGGACATTTTGCCAGTTCATAGTTATTATAATAATTGTCCATCAATACTCTTATGCCCAAAATTAGCAGTCTTTCCAATAAATTAAACACTCCTTTTTGTGCATGTCCTTTCCCTCCAGAATCATCCATCATGCTGGTATAAACTATAAATTTGATTAACCATACCATTGGTATTGTGATCGTATACAACTTGATACCATATTTATGGCATTTGTTTGGAATATAGTGTTTAAAAATGAGCCATCTATGTCATAATATCATCAACTCCTCTAAACTAACCTCTCATCCTGGGTAGTATATTTCAGCGAGTCGCATGTTGAACAAATTCACCATACTTCTGATTTTGTATAATTGATCCTTTAGGTGTTCAGCAACGTGCTCTGGGATTGTTATGAAGTGCAGTGCTCTGATCAGTAAAAGAAAACAATTCCTGCTCATACTATATGAGAATGCACTCAAGCCAGAAAATATACCTATTTACCACTAATTTTGAATGAGGTTTATGTTTATAGTTCCTCGTGTGTAAAATTAATCCCACAAATACGTAGTGTATTCGGAAACTAAGTACAGTTTCATTCTAGCGCCGCCGCAGTGCTGTCGTAGGCGTCCCGCTCATGCGCACTAGTCTTTCTTGTTCGCTGACTTTCAGTTGTCTCCATTTTGGTTGCTCTATGTTGTGTTTTCAGTTTGCTGTGCACGTTCAAAATGTTTAAGAAAATTAATTCTCCTGCGGACTCTTGAGATTCATGCCGTGATTAAATTTTTGAACACGAGGAATGTTAAACCGGCCGAAATTTATCGTCAAGTGACAGAAGTTTACGGTGAATGGGCGATAAGTGATGGAATGGTGAGAAAGTGGGTAAGAATGTTTAATGCAGGTCGAACAAATGTCCACGCCGAGGCTCGGAGTGGTCGCCCTTCTGTTGTCACCGATGATTTGGTAAGGAAAGTTGATGAAGAAATTCATGAGAACAGACGCTTCACAATGACAACTCTTTCAGAGGCGTTTCCACAAATTTCACGTACTGCTTTGTTCGAAATTGTGTCTGACCACTTGAATTATCGCAAACTGTGTTCCCGATGGGTTCCAAAAATGCTCACTGATGTTCACAAAACAAAGCGACTTGGTAGTGCCCTGACATTTCTCACGCAGTACAGTGATGAGGGAGAAAACTTTTTAAACCAAATTGTGACAGGTGATGAAACTTGGGTGTGTCATTTCACACCAGAATCGAAACAACAATCGATGGAGTGGAAACACACTCATTCTCCGAAAAAACAAAAGTTCAAAGTGACAATGTCATCACAAAAAATCATGTGCACTGTCTTCTGGGATAGGAAAGGTGTTTTGCTTACTGAATTTCTTCCCAGAAGTGAAACCATTAATGCGGCACGATATTGTGAGACTTTAACAAAACTAAGGCGTGCCATTCAAAACAAACGAACAGGAATGCTCAGTAAAGAAATTGTGTTGCTCCATGACATTGCTCGGCCCCATACTGCTGGTGTCACTCAATCGTTAATTTGACAGTTTCATTGGGAGCAGTTCGATCACCCGCCGCACAGCCCGGACTTGGCGCCGTCCGACTATCACTTGTTCCTGCACATGAAGCACGAGCTTGGTGGCAAGCGCTTTGGATCTGACGATGACACGAAAAATGCTGTGGAGTCGTGGTTATCGAAACTGGCGGGAAGTTTCTTTGACGATGGTATACAAAAACTGGTCACCCGCTATGACAAGTGTTTGATCATTGGCGGAAACTATGTTGAAAAATAGTTTGACATGTATTTTCATGTAAAAATAAAATTGGATTTGAAAAAATTGTTTTACTTTTTTTTTTTCAAAACGGTACTTAGTTTCTGAATACGCCTCGTACCAACATTTCATCTTTTGTGCTTTCCTACCAAGCATTAATTCTAGAATGTTTCTTTGTTTCCTGACATCACATGAGCATAGTCATTGATTTGAGCAGTTACTTCATCCGTGTACTTTTGGTAAACAAATGGTGAATATGGTCATTTGAGTTGTCATCTGAAACAGGTTGCAACAAACACTAATTTTGTGAAAGGAAACCATTGTTGCGAGAGAATTTTCAAAAATTATATTTCCTACTATAGCTGAATTATGCTGATGATGTATGACCTCTTACACGTATTGCAACTCTTCCTCTTCAGAAACTGAAATGTCATGGGCACCTTTGGGAAAAATGAAATTTTCATACCTGTTATAATTAACATCACTCAGATACTGACCCGAAAGCTTACCAAAAAAATATACTCTTTCATCATCTGTTAGAACTTGTTAAAGGCTTATTACAGAGCATTTTTCTTTGGGGGGGGCATGAATGCCCTTCAGAACTATCATCTATATAACTGATATTAAAGATTTTTTTAAATAACTAATAAAACTATAAATTTTAAACCACATACTTTTAGCTTCTAACCTTTACTCCACACCAATACCAGCAGATACATTTAACATATAATGCCGATTAAAGCAGACGCTAAATGTTGAGGCACAACTCTTCTCGCACAAATGTGACTGGCTACTGAGGCATCACTCTGTTGGTGTTGGAGTTGTAGCAAAAGCATGCTTTGCTGTGCTTAAATTAAAAAACTACTAGTATTCTAAAATAAAACTTAATATTTATTTCATAACTCAAATTAAAACAACTAGGTTGCAACAGTAGCCTTTATATTAAAAACCAAAGAGAAAAGAAAAACCAGTAAACCTCTTCGCATTTGCAATTCCAGTGTATAAATACACATCAGCCAATCAGCTACAACCACATTAGTTTATGACCGATTGACTTCTGAATGCATGGAGAAGAACCAAAAACAGAGCCTTAGGTCAACATACCCGACACCTCATGCTGGTGCATGATTGGCTTTTTACTGTTTATGTCGCATCCTGTGCTGGTGCGAGATTGGCAGCAAAAGTCTTAAATGAGCATATTTTATTTATTTAATTAGATAATAATGAAATACTAATTACGGATATAGCTTATAAAAAACTTCAATCACCCATCATAATTTGTTCATGTTACATTACCATTCTTTATTCATTGTCAAAGTCGCATATTGTGACTGTTTTTATGCCTGGATCCTTTTACTTTGCAAACACTCGAATTTCATGTAGTCTCATGTATTAATCATTTCGATCCTGTAACCATGCAAACACTTCATTACATATAGTATCAAATATTACTCTTTAATTCAATATGTGAGGAAAAAAATGGAAATTACATTTTTGTTTAAAAAAATGAAACTGGCTCATTGAGAATTATCTATTATTATTTATCTGTTATTTTCACTAAATCACTCTGGGGACAAAAAAAAAATATAGGTTTTTTTTAATGTAATATTTAATATTGCTGTTACAAATCTTCCATATACTAAATTTTTTTAAATATTCTGGGTAATGCCTGACAGTTGGGCTTTTACTGTAAAATATATAGTGTCTATGCAGCAGACCTCAGCTCTGTTCTGTGGGTTATTTACCAAATTCCAAGACTACTTAATGCATTTGCAGCACTACTTTGCTAACTGATG
>KK118312.1:13395-33455 GCA_000611955.2 Stegodyphus mimosarum | reverse complement strand
AGAAAAAAAAAAAAAAAAAAAAAAGAATAAGCTAAACAAGGTCCTCCACAAATTTAATTCATATTAAGATAACATTTATTGTGTTGTTTAATTATGTGTTACCTGCTGCAGTTAACTTGTGTGTTATTGCCTCAGCAGTTACTTTTTTCTGAAGTGTTCCAGATATCTTAATATTTATTCTGTGTTTTTTGGCATACTTTTGTTTTTGTGATTTGGATTTAATTGCTGAACTCTTTATACACTGCTGTATCGTCCAATGTGACATTTTTCCTTCATAGATATTAAAATGCTATAAAAAAACTTGTAACATTTCAATAATACAGTTACTATATAAGATGAATTGTTGTAAAATGACCTTACCTTCCATGCACTGTTGAATGCTGCTGACAATGTGATCTCGGTACTATCTTTCATAAAATTATATTTCAAGAATATACTTTGTTTATCCTGTATGAGCGTGAAGAATGTGCTGAATTTTTTTTTCAATCATAAAGATGAAATATCTTTCGTAAGCTCTTTCTCAAGCTTGTGGGGGGGGGGAGATAAATATATTTTTTCATTCTAATTATTTAGGAGTCAAAAAATGAAATTTTAAAAACTTTTTATTTCTGTTATTGTTTTGGTGTAAAATTTCAGAAATAGACTTAGTCTGTATATGCAGTCTGCTTGTAGAACGAGATTTCAGTATTTTTTTTACCCTTCCAGTTGATGTTCATCAATTGATACATTTTCTATTAATTACCATTTAAATATCGGAACAATATTTTTGCACTATTGAATAGCTTGTGTCATTAGTGGTAAAATAGGTAAAATAAAAGTTTCTAATTATAATTCATGCTTTGGGTGGCAGTCCTTAATCAGTGAGGTAATACCTTGAAAAGTTTTCATTAAACTGGAAATTGATGGATCTTTTTAACTTTCATCAGAATTTCTAAAGGTAGCATTTCCTTATTAAAGTATTTTTTCTTCATTTCAGGAAGTAACTCTTGAAAATGTTGAAGAATATGTTGAACTGATGACAGACTTTTGTCTTCATACTGGAATTCGTAAGCAAATGGAAGCATTTAAAGGTATGTTTTAACAATTACTATATAAAAAGCAGACATTCCTTTCTTTCAAAATAAATTTTCTGATTAACAGTGTTTAAATTAAGAGTAAATTAAAAATTGTAATCTTGCAGTGTAGTCACCTGAACTCTTTATTGTTAGTTAATCTTTTATATTTAAAAATATGTAATATAAAAAGTGATTTATTAAGGAATTGGTCTTTTGTATTAAATAATTTGTATTAAATTCTGCATGTAATCTAAATCTAACTATCCCCAGATATTATGTACCAATTCTTGTTTTGTCACACCGGTGGCCCAGTGGTTAAGACAGCTAAATACTGGTAGTTCGCCCTGGGTTCGAGTGTAGGTGAACAAGCTGCTTGTGTGATTCATTTTCGTGGGTTTTCTATGTTTGTAACGTAGATACGAACCTCGAAGGTATTTCTGTCTTTAGTTAGATGATCTTGTGTGCTTTCCCATATTCAAATAACCTAACCTAATGAAAATTATAGTGAATACTAACTTCCCAGTTTTGAGCCCACCAGCGGCCGAGCGGTAAAGACGCTGAACACTGGTAGTTCGGTCCGAGGTTCCAATCCCGCGAACGGGCTGACTGCATGGGCGTTTTTCGTGGTTTTCCCCATGTGTAACGTGTATACGAGCCAGTTTCCCTTAGAAAGTCCTCCACGAAGGCATCCCTCCCTTTAGGCAGATAGCCCTCGTGTGCTTTGCCATAATTGAATAACCTAACCTAACCAATTCTTGTTTGATAAGCTTTTGTTTTTCTTGGTTCTGTAATCCTAATTATAGAATTCAGTCTTTCAGTTTAGCCACCAATGAATGTACAGAAAATAAAGATTTATATTTTTTTGGATATTTCTGTTTTTGCAAAGGAATGCTCCATATTTTGAGGGAAACTGAAAAATTCATTGAGATCTGTTTTGAGTTTCTTTTCTCATTTCTAAAAATTGCTAACAACTGTGCTTTATTGCATCCGTTTTTAGCAAATCAAGTATGCATATGTCTCTTTTCAGATGTAATCCAAAATTGCTTCTGATGAGAGTCAAGACAAAGGGAGCAAAAATTTCAGAAATATATCCATGTGAAAACTCGGAAAGATATGATGAAGATATGTGTATTATAAATAATTCCATCCAAATTAACAAATGAAATGATAATGTTAAATATCGGGAAATTGCTGTTAAATGCTGACATACTAAATCAATAGTTGGAAACATTTTATATTCTGTGGCTTTCTTACAACAACATAATAAAGAAAATTTATAAAATTCCATATTGTAATAATTTAGCACATAGAAGGATGTAGCATTAATGTCCTTTGTAAGGTCACAGTTTCGAAAATGGCCAAGTGAATAAACCATTGGAATAATAATTTTATGTGGGGTAATTTCAACCTGAATAGACTGCTACTTGACAGTGTTTTAGGTTACTATACAGTTCCTGTGCCTTTAAGGGAATAAAGAAAACATGCTGGCGACCTCTCAAGACACTTTTTGTACAAAACTCACTTTTTCTGCATTATATTTCTTTTACTGGGAGATACTTTTCTCTCCTTCTTAAAAGTAGATTCCTCAAACTTATTAACATGAATATTTAATGATTTCATGCTAGAATTTAATTTTACTTACCAAAAAAATTATCATAAGTAGCTCTGACATTTTAAGGGGGGGGGAATTCCAGATGTATCTAATTTTGTAAATCATTGTCCTCATTTTTGTTTTATTAGCTGGATTCAATCTTGTCTTTCCTATGGAGAAACTTGGTGCTTTTAGTCCAGAAGAAGCAAGATTAATGCTTTGTGGTGATCAAAATCCAACATGGACAAAAGAAGATTTATTAGCATATACTGAACCTAAACTTGGTTTTACACGTGATAGGTAAGTTTTATTAAGAACTGCATCTTATAACTAGTTCATTAAAAATTTGAGGTAAATGAATATAATATACACTGATAGCTGAGCAAATATGTTTAGCTGCAAATAATGACATGCGTGTGTGGCACTTTGCAGGTGGCTAGCTCAGTGAATTATTTATTAGGAAGGATGAAAATGACAAAAATATTTTTAAATTTTATTAAATGTCTTATAGAAAATGTTAAAGTAGTTGATGAAGGAAGAATAGTTTGAATACATAGGTGTTTAAAAAATAGCTGTTTTCGATTTGATCACTTACTGACCAAAAAAATGAAATGCTGCATCCGAGGAAATTAATCGAAAAGTAATGAGAGTTTTCTGTTAGTTTTAGATCAAAATGGCTATTTAAATGATTTTTTTAAAACTTCTTGTAGTCGCATCATTGCAATATAGCATCGAATTCAGTCTGTTGTATAAAATTCTACAAGTATGGTCACTCTACCATTTGACATTGCATAATAGCGGTTTTCGTTTAAATTCGCTTTCATATCTCAATTAAATTAGGAGATATCACATTTGTTAATAAATATTGGGTAGAGCATTGCCAACACTTTACTTACATGATTCCTGTCGGTCTAATGAGGCTATGTTCAGGTTACAAAAATTTTATTTTAGTGCCGTAGTAAACTGCTGATAAATGTTATCAGCAGTTTACTACGGCAGATCAGCAGATCATTATGTTATTGTGCATTATTCTGTGATATTATCTCTTTGTGTTTGGTTGTGAGAGAGATGTTGTAAGGCCCTTTGATGCAGGAAAAATTTAATTTTTCTGAGAACACACTGAAATTTGTATCACTGAGAGAGATGATGCAGAATGCAATTAATATTTAAAATGAGGAATCTAAATTACACTCATGTCCATAAATTAAGGATAATGCAAAATCAGCCAAAGGAAGAGTTAGAAGCAAAACAAATTTGACTTATTTGTAAAGCTTATTTATTAAACAAAAGGTTAAGAGCAAAAAAAGATGCTATATGTTTGATATTATTAAAAAAATTAGCGATTTTTTCTTCCTGGAGCAAATTACAAAAAAAAAAAAAACTATTTACGAAAAACCAATATTACATGGTTGGTATGATTGTTAATACATTGTATGTCTCCCAGACGATGCAATACAGTCCGTACAACACCTAGGCATGCTGAGTATCAAATTATCGATCTGATCTTGGGGGATATTACACCACTCAAAAAGCAATGCTCTCCGAAGTTCCGGCAGACATGTAGGAGGAGCTTGACGGGCTGCAACTCATCGGCCAAGCATGTCCCACACATGCTCTACTGGATCCAAGTCTGGTGAGATTGCTGGCCAGTCCATATGGGTGATATCCTCCGATTGAAGGCATTCGCTTACGGTGTTTGCACGGTGAGGATGGGCGTTGTCATCCATAAACACAAATTGTGCGTCCATGTCGCCCCGAAACAAACGTACATGTTGTTCCAGAATGATGTCCCGATAGATTTGGCTTATCATGGTTCCAATTTGAACATGCAGGTATTTGGGCGACACATGAAGGTACTGATATTTAAGCTATGACATATTCTCAACTAAATCAACTGGAGTCGCATAATTGGAACTCTTCAGATGTCCCAAGAAAAGGTAACGGATGCTTCATAAATCAGAAGATTATGCTGGCCAAGGCACAGGTCCAGCATTGCCAATCCATTGCAGCCCAAAAGTAGCATTCAAGTAAAGGCCAGTTTACACTTCTCCGAGTGACTGGTGACTTCCCGGATAATGTAAACGCTTACTTTGACTGAGTAGAAACATAGGGGAGATGAGTCAGCTAGTCCGTTTCTGCTTTCAACCAGTTGAAAATCTATCCGGGCAGTAAATCTGAGTAGAGAGAGCTTGTTTGCAGAAACGCCGTGCCCAGTTTTTTGTCATATCGAAAATGCCGAGATGGAGCGCATTTTTTAATGTATAGCATTTTTTAATGTATATGCAACTTGTGAAGTACTATGGGATTCTCCACTACCCGAATATTACAACCATTGTTTACTAATACTTAAATATAACTACTGATCACAATGAATTTAGGTTTTTGATATTGTAGAAAAAACAGAGAAGAAAATTAAATTAGGGTATCGGATTTAAAATATTTATTTCTGGATTTTCTTTAATAAAAAAAACAAATTATATGTTATTCAGCTACCCAATAAAATAATTCAACTACCCAATAAAATACAGTTTTCATTTAAAAAAATAAGTGAAAGAGCAAACATTTATTTATTTTATTTTGTTGATATAAATTTCAAAAAGCAAGAGTCTACTTATGGCCAATTATACCCAATAAAATATAATCTAAAACTTCGAAATTTTGTTTTATAGACTTTCCTTTTTATTTCAACCTTAAATTAGATTTTATTTACAAACGATCAGTTGGAAGTATTGAAATAAAAATCGCCAGCAGAAGGTGTATGAGGCTATTATTAACATGTTAAAATCCGAGAGTGTTGGAAAGTTGAAGCAAAAGATTAATAATTTTCCCTCAACCTCATACACAGAAAATGTCCTCAAACACTTCTGGAATAAATATGCTGATTGTGCATTTTGGCAATCGAAATAAATATTGCAGAGGACTGTAGGAGTCACCCGTCCCCAGAAACCGAAGCGATATGCGTTTTAATTTTTCTTGCAGAGCATCTTGAAAGAACATATTTTTATTTATTTATTTATTTATTATTATTATTATTGAATAAGTGGAGTGACCATTTCCAATAAAATTTTAAATTATCCTTCTCTCATTCAGATGAAGTTAATTTTAACTTTGGATATAATCGCCTCAAACTTCATTTAAAAGTTGATTTAATGTTCCAATTCATTACGACAAGCTACACGGTTACGTTTTAATTTCCTTTTCGTCTTTTTCCCCCTAAAACAGAAATTAATCCATTAGAAACTGCTTCACAAACTTCAAGCAACAACAGGTTACTCATCAGTATCCATTTTGCAAACAAACTGAGGCGAGGTGTCAGTCTGCTCTGATTAGTGTAGTGTAAACGATCTATCAGGGTACAGGTCCGTTTACTTGGTTCGATACACTCGGACGAGGGGCTCGACAAAAGTCATTCAGAGAAGTGTAAACCGACCTTAACTGTGAACATTGGTGCTGAAGTAGGCTGCCACCCTATCATGCTGGAACTGCATTCAGTTACAAATGGAGATCAGAACATGTTGCAGCAGTTCTGGTAATAACTCTTCCAGAAAAATAAGATAACATTGGCCATTGAATTGCTGCAGTATTAAGTGTGGGCCAGTTAAAAAATTCGTGGACAATGCCTGCCCACACATTCACACTGATTCATTGTTGAGACACATGTGGTTGTGTTTCATTTGGATTCTCAGTTGCCTACAAATGAAAATGTGCACACATTAAATACATCTTCGTGGGTAAACATTGCCTCATCTATGAATAGCACATGAGCTGTGAAGTATGGCTGTAGTGCAGATTGCTGCAATACAGCCATTGCTGCAAAAGTCACTGGCAGACGTTCAGTTACATTGGATAATCTTCCAGATTTAAAGCTTGTACTCACTGAAAATGAAAGGGATGTAAGCGATTTTTGTTCAGCACTCTCCAAATGGTATGTTGCCTCACACCTGCATTTTTTGCAACAGCTCTAGTAATTGGGTCTTGTACTTGAACAGCCACAATGTTCAAGATGATGTTTTCAAATCTTGGATTACGTACAGTTTGTTATTGACGAGCATCTTGTCTGACGAGCCTGTTTCACCAAGTTGACGATGTTACTGCTGAAACATTCTGTGCTCCAGCATTTGTCTGTCCAGAAACTGTGCATTATACATTCGCAGCAGAGCTCTGGTATACCGTTTGTGCGGGAGCACATGCAATGCATATCTGCATTTTGGACATATGTAAAATCTCCCAGCACACTCATGAATAGTGTCTTCCCCTACTGCAATGTGCACCTGCTGCCTTCTACTGCAAGGTGTTTTTTATGCAATTACTAATATGAAAATGTGCTTTGTGATGTAAGCAAGGTGTATTTAAATGAGTGATAAAAGGTTCTGTGGGTGCTATTCGTTGTATGAAGCAATCATGCAAGATGTTTGTAATCTCTAGCGTTATGTAATGTGACAGGACATTGTTGATTGCTTTCTCCAGTGTCAGAGGTATTGCTGGCCATGAATGTGTACTTCAAGGTGAAATAAAAGGAAAAGTATCAATATGAGTGAATTGAAATGTTTGCAGTAGGCAGTTAAGCTAACAACTTGATCTGCAGGCTTCAGGACAATTGTCCTTTGTGCATGACAAAGTGATTCAACATAGTAATGCTGCTGTGTCTCTTCAGGAATTTATAACGAAACACAAAATTAGCTCTTTGGCATCCTCCATGTAGTCATAATATGTAGTCCTTTGTGATATGCTCCCCTTTTCATGCTTGAAAAGGAGTATGAAGGGAACATGGCATAGAGACATTACAGCTATCAATGCAATTACATCAGCTGAACTATATATTAGTATGTTAGATGTTCTCTGTATGCTCCCAAAACTTATGGAAGTACCAGCAGATATATTCAAGAGGAAATTACTTTGAAGGTACTCATGGTAAATAATTGCTGAGTGCATTGTTTTTGTAGTTATTTTACCAAGCTCAAATTTTTTGCAGACAAAGGTTGAGTAAAAAATATTTTAAAATGTTTGTATTTACAGCCTACTATGTGCTGTGTGCAGGTTTTAGAATTTTGCCTTCCTGCCAATTTGGTGATGTTCTGTAACGTTTTCACCATATGTACCTTCTGGGGTAGCACTGCTAAATAATAAATTTCACAGCGTAGAGGGTATTTTCATCAGTCTTGCCTAGTAGTTATAAGTGATCACTTTGCCTTAGTAACATTCACTTTCATTGCTATCTTCACTCATAAGTTATTTGAATAATGCCTTTTGCATTTTCTTGTCATCCCTGTGTATGTATGTATGTATAATTTTTAAATGCTGATGTTATAAATATCTTTCATTTATCTTGTTATATACTTTCACTATTTCACCAGTTTAAATATAAATATATTTTACAGCCCTGGATTCCAAAATTTTGTGAACGTTTTGGTGAAAATGGATGGAGCTGAAAGGAAATCTTTTCTTCAGTTTGCTACTGGGTGTTCATCTTTGCCACCTGGTGGTTTGGCTAATTTGCATCCTAGGTTGACTATTGTGCGCAAAGTTGATGCTACTGATGGGAGTTACCCCTCAGTTAATACTTGTGCCCATTATCTGAAACTGCCAGATTATTCCTCCGAGGAAATAATGAGGGAACGACTTCTAGCTGCTACAAGAGAAAAAGGTTTTCATCTGAACTGATCTAAGTGTATTTTAGTTAAAATTAGCTGTATTTGGTTATTTCCGTGTTATATCAGAACTGTGAAAGCAACTTTTTGTTGTGGCCTGATATATTTTAAGCCTGAAATTCTCAGGGATTTCCAACTGAGAATACCACAAACTGTGTGCCTCCCCTAGTCCTTCAATTTGTCAAATCATGAGAGCTTCCTTAAAGTGAGATAAGTACATTAAGAACTGTTGAAGTACTTGTCCATTATACTTTTTTACTGTAAAGGATTAATAATTGCCTTTTTCAAGTGGTGCCTCATGATATGCAACAACAGTGCAGTTAGTTGCTTTGAAGAATGTAATGTAAATAGTTCCCTTTTGGGAAAACACTTGTGATATTGCTGTGTTTATTAATTAATGAAGGGGATGTTGTAAACATTTATTGTAAGTTAGTAAATACTTTATAGCTTTCCTCGCATCAGATTTTGAGCTGGACCTTGGACGAAGACTCCAGTTTATTCATTTTAATGATGAAACTGTTGAATGCAGTAAGATTATCCATTCCATATCCCAGCACACAAAAAACAATGGATAGAAGAGAAAGTGATGCTGGAATAAATTTTATGAAGAAACAAAATTATTTTGATTTGTTAATTTTTGCTGTTTCCATCAGAAATTGTACATTAAACTAATACAGTTTCACCCTACCCACAATTTCATTAATTTTCCTATGTAAATTTTAAAATAAAAAATCAGTTACATTTTTCAGAATTAATTCTGCAAATTGTATGTTCCTTTTAAACTAAATTGAGAAATTACAGTATGAATGGTGAATTAAATATACATGTACATATTTGTGTATTCTTGAAATAATCTATGAATTTTAATTTATTTGAATAAAATTGATTTTCCTGCCTGTAAAAGTTTGCTTAAATCAGTATGTATGTTTACTAATGTCTGTAAGTCAGCTTACGGTAATTAAATATGTGCTGTTGTCAGATAATGTGCAATTGGTTTCAATATTTTATATGTAGCACTTGTGGTGCTAAGAACATGATGCATATATTTAGATTTGTAGCTAAGTTTGGTGGACTGTTTTGTTTTGAACAATTTTCATTGCTTCTCATTTAGTTGACAACAATGTTGTCAAATAGCATACTTTTATGAAATCCATTGGAATACAAATTAATTATATGTTGTAACAAATTAAAAATCTACATGATTTAAAAATCAAAAATTAAAGACATTTTTGGTAATAATTCATAATAAAATTATTTCAAAAAATAGATGTATAGTGCATATTTTACCTCACTTTGTTCTGTCATTTATTATACGAAATATTTACATACATATTTCTTGCTTTGTAAATTAAATATGTGTAACATTTTTTTGATTGTGTGCATAAACTTTTCTAAAGCCTTCAAAGTTAAAGGATCTAAATATTCCAACACTTTTCTTATGGTGTGGTACATTTGCCTGACAACTCAGTTACAACTCATATATATACTATATATGTATGAGCTTTTATATATACTATATATGTATGAACCTCCTCCTTTGCTTTTTTAAGGACTTTGGACTTCCTAGATATATATACTATATATGTATGTATATACTATATATATATGTTACAACTCATATATATACTATATATGTATGAGCTTTTATATATACTATATATGTATGAACCTCCTCCTTTTCTTTTTTAAGGACTTTGGACTTCCTAGATTTTTTTTTGTATGTGTGTAACTGAGTAATTATTTCTACAGTCACTAAGGTATAATGATCCATGCTGCTTATTATTATTAAATTGTGGCAGATGCAGGCAAAATTAAAATGTATACAATTTAATGAACACCTGGAAGCATTAGTAATAAATTAATCAAACATGAAACATATAGACTTCTTTCATGACACTGCGTAATCTTGAATTGTAAGGTTGTTATATTGAGAAATTAATATATTGCATATATATTTCTTAGAACATCTTTTTAATAAATATTGAAAATTTAATGGTTTATATTGATGCGGCACTATGTAAAAATGTAAATATTCTCATGTATAATTAAACAATAATTATTACTTTTGAAAGCCATTTTATCATGAGCTTTTCGGGCTGATGGCTTGGGCTGTTTTGATGGGGTACTGCTCTATTTAGTGCTTTATTGGAAATATATTTTTAAAATGCAACAATTAATTGAAATATGTATTAATAAATAGCCTTTTTAAAATGTAAGTAGAAGAATTAAATGTTATATTTTTTGTCACTGCAAAATCGCTTGTTTCTGAATAACGTCTAGTGCCATCTTATAAATAAAATAGTTTGTCTAGTTGATATTTAGTGTGCATTCAAAGCAGGACGTTCTGATTTTTGTAACTGCTTCTGATAAAATAACTGGAATGTTTTGGGATTGCATTTATCATTGTGATCAAAAGTTGATTAATGCTGTCTGTATTTTAATCAACTTTTATTTTTTACATTAATTTATCTTTTTATGATTTATTTTTGTTATGACAATTAATTAATTTGCAATAAATGTATTTTTTTAATTATAAGTATTTTCAAGCTTTAAGTGACAAAGAATTAGTTTTCCATGCTGATCAGAATAATCTTATCCATTCCTGTCATGAAATACAATAATCTGTCATCTAGTGGTGAATAAAAAAAACCTGTCAGG
The DNA here is from genome assembly GCA_000611955.2 of Stegodyphus mimosarum. Taxonomy (NCBI): domain Eukaryota; kingdom Metazoa; phylum Arthropoda; class Arachnida; order Araneae; family Eresidae; genus Stegodyphus; species Stegodyphus mimosarum. The sequence goes on along the minus strand of KK118312.1, from coordinate 22,503 downwards.
CAAATGTACCTGTTGGGCAAGTGGCATCGAGCAACAGTGTTGTTGGGCAAATGCATAATGTGGTTCTTAATAATATTTAAGCATTATTTAAGTTTAACTCTGTGAGGTATATTGTTAATTAATGCCAATGACTGAATATATCATTCACTATCATTACATTGCTGATCAAAAAAGTTATACTGACATCTCTTTTAAATGTAGTGGTTTCATATCGTACAAATTTGGACATCTTTTATAGAGGTGAAAAAGCTAGTAATTTTTAATATGTGTTGAAATACTTGTTACTTGAAAAGTATGGGCAAACTGTGTGCATTGTTTTTCTAATGATAATTTCATTTCTTTTGACCATACAGAACTTAAAAGTCAGAATTAAATAGCTATGATTGAAAACATGCCTGACAGGATTGAAGCACTATGGTCATCTGCTCAATATTATAATCATGTGTGTTGTTCATCCAAGCAGGTCTTATATGATTAAAGTAGTATTAACCTGAAAAAAATATACTTTATCAGTAATGGGATTTAACTTTTCAGCTATCAGTTTCCTACTCTTAGATAACAGTGATCCTTTGTGTGTCCAGATATCAACATTTTCTCAGATAAATGGTATAGAAATGCTTAGCCCAACAAATAGCATTGGCTGATTTATCATTAAATGACTGAATTCACAGAACATAAGTTGTTCAAGATTCAAGTTTTGTCAACATCGACTGCATAGTGTGTCATGACTTTCCCTTCATGCAGAGTAATGCAAAACAATTTTGGAAACTGGACCATGAAATAACCCCTTTCTTAGACAGACAGTTCTCTAGATCTTTTCAGGATAAACTTAATATACCAGCCACACAGTTTAACTGGAAATGAGATTAGTCTGATCAAGCAACGTTGTAATCAGTTCAAATATGTTTTGTTATTTCAAGTTTCATTGTATGTGCTCTCTGGTGAACTAGTGTTAGTATGTGTGATTATAACTCTGTGCGTAGACAGCCCCATTTTCACTGGGTTTGGGTGTACTACATTTTATTGCATCTCACCGGTGCAATCAGAGTATTTGCTTGCAAGTACTATCACAAAATCTTTGTTTCCTCACGCAGATTATCATTAATCCAAGTCTGCCATGTATCTTGCTGGCAAGCGCATGGTTTTTACTTTCTTGAAATTCTCTTCAAGACAAAACTCAGTGTTAGCATTCTGTAAGGCATGCTGTGTCAAAGTAATAATAAATAAACAAAACATTTTGACAGTGACCTTCCAACTCATTTCAGCTTCAGATCTTTGCCTTATCCATCTGAGAAATGAAAGGAATTTCATTAGCAAAATTTCGTAACAGATTTTTTTAGGTCATAAAATTTTCTACTATATATGCTGACAGTTACATGAATTGCATATATCAAGGCCCATTTCTTGCATTTTCAGCAGTCAGTGCATTGAGTGCACCATATAAGTTAAATATATTAATAATTCAAAGGTAAACATACATTAGTTGTATCTTGTGATAATAATTCAGCGAACGCTGGTCGAAGATTGCCATACAGTACTGGCTCTTATGCCTGAAGCTGAGACTGCATGTATACTTAACTCTGCTACCTGTGTGAATTCATATGTTTCATTCACAAAAATCAGTCTTGTTTTAACCTGAAATAAATGGAATTTTGAGAAAGAAAATGAGGTAAGTAAAATGTAAAATCTCCAAAATCTACATTTATTAAATTAAAAAGCATTAAATAAATTTGCATTAATTAGCATGAAAACAGTTTTATATGTTGCTGTTTTACAGGATGCTTTTGATCAATGTGTTCGTTGGGCCCCTTTCGAGGATTTTTGTGTTTCTGCTGCCAATTCCATCCACGTTTCCCATGTATTCAAAGTATTGCATTGTCAAGGCAAGAAGAATCTGTGTAATATTTGTAAATTTTTAGGAATAGTTTTGAAGCTTTAAACCTTGAACCTACTTCTTCAGCTACAGAACTGTAAAGGATGAAAGAGAAGTCTGTCCTCGAGCTATAGCAATGAAAGAAAGGAGATCAAACTACTGGTGCCATCTATTGATGAAAAATGAAAACAAGTGTGAAATAATTTCCTTAAAAGCTGCATGTAAAGATGGATTAAATTGGGATCGTTAACTAAAAGATTTTTATGAATGGAAGACATTTTTAGAATAATTTTAGCTGCTGAAAAATTAAAAAATAATTTTATGACCGATGGTAGATTTATGTTTCTTTTTTCCTAGCATATGCTTTATGTTCTTTAGTATGAAATTTTAAGGTTCTCTTAGTTTGGTTTAATCAACATACTTTTCTTATTAAAAGTTATGTTTTATTCTTGTATTAATTGGCAAATGTCATAATGTGTTAATTGGCACCGTCATTGAAAGTATTGTCAAATAAGTAGTAGGTACAAACCCTTGACTAAAACTCAAATACTACAACAATATTTCTCAAGTTGCAGTTTTTACTTCCTTGATAATCTTTCGAATAATAATGTTAACTTTTGGTTCCGTTTGCCCAACCACGTTCTTGTCCGATAATTTAGCTGTAATCATCAGAACAGATCCTTAGAAAAATGCTGAAAAGTAAACATTATATATTACTCACGTTTGAGCTCAAAGTATGCAGAATTCTATTTTTGTATTTCTCAAAACATTACTTGCAGTTAATTTATTTAAACTATACTTTTGATACGTACGGCCCGCCAACGGCCTAGCGGTAAACACGCTGAACACTGGTAGTTCGGTCCGAGGTTCGAATCCCGCGAACGGGCTGGCTGCATGAGCGTTTTCGTGGTTTTCCCCATGTGTAACGTGTATACGAGCCAGTTTCCCTTAGAAAGTCCTCCACAAAGGCATCCCTCCCTTTAGGCAGATAGCCCTCGTGTGTTTTGCCATAATTGAATAACCTAACCTAACCTTACCTTTGATACGTATCTACTTGAAGAAATTATTTTTAAATTACCGCTGACATGTTAGCCTTGTCTTCCAAAGGAAACACTTTATGCTGCGACATCCTGACTATTTAAAATTTAGAACTGAAATGATGATGTACGTAGTGTCTATCTTCACGTCACATCTCCTATATAGAGTATTTATATATTCTGCACATGGCCAGTAGAATGGAGTGAAAAACTACTACTCTGGAAGGAAATTTAAATCGCTTGTGTTAGTTCCCTTTAAGTAAACATGTTTCACATGCAAAATTTCACCTAAAGTGGATTTGAGCTGTGGCTCCACAGATTCCTAAAAATTTCACCATTATACCAAAATTCTCTTGTTAGAACTCTACATTTTGGGTATGCAGAATATCAGACTTTTTAATCTCAAATGTAAAGGACGGGTTCATAATGGTGCCACACCGTTACACAAGTCGACCGCTGTTCGAAAATACAAATATTCTTCATAGTGCCGAGTCATATAGGTGCATACACAAGATCAGTTTCTAATTTGAAACTGATTGTCAGCACCCTTAATGCCAATCCGACATTCTTCACAAAGGCGCACCCACTGATTTCGTTTCACATGCTGACTAATTAATTATGAAGTGGATGAAGTAACTCTTTGGCACCTTAATGAAAAGGGGGAATATGTAAAAATGCACGCACCTTTTTGAAAAACACCGGATATGCATAAGGGTGCTAAAGTTTTCGGCAACCAAAACAGTTTTTTCAGGTTGTGTTTCTTGGAAGGGGACTCGGGTATTTCAAAAAGTAAACCTTATTTTTATCGAAATAGAGCGATTTTGTTCGTTGTGTATTTAGATTGGCTAGGAATGCCTGAGGCAACAAAGTTACGATATATAGCGTCATGAATCTCCTGAAAAGAGCTAGGTGAGGGTTGTAGTGATACGGTTTGGCGTTCCATACAAGTTCTATGGGATTTAAATCCGAAGAATACGCGGAACACTCCATCCGCTGGATTCATTTTCACTTATGATAATCGGCTCGCTAGTGCAGGGCGATGGAAACAGAAAAGAAAGAGGTTATTATTGATTGGGGCCCTAAAGAACTTAACATATGAATCAAGACCAGCTTCTCTGTATATTTTAGTATTCAGAGTTGCACTGGTAAAATTCGCTTGTCGATGTGGCCATTAAAAATGGTGCCCGATCTTACCATGATTCTATCACGTTTGTACCGATGTCTTTTCCGGGTGTTTTCTGATTTTCCCCCTTCCTTTAGATTGTAACACAGCTGGAATCGCTGTTCAAACAAAAGCTAGATGTATCGGTAAGCAGAACTGTCTTCATTCTCAATGATCTCTGCAACGAGGCGCATTTCGCATCAAAAAATCCTGTGTTCCTTGAATGCAGCCCTGTTCATGCAGCTTTTCACTCATGGTATATCGAGATTGTCGTGTTCCCTGTAGTACCAGCGAACTTTCTTGCAATTTTATGCTCACGTTAGTTGTCTAGTTCTTTTAACAATCGTTGACAAATAACTGTCCTTAGAGTCTCTTGTGGCAAGTTTCCGACATTGAGTTGGTGTTTGCATACATCACCAGCATCTTTAAACTCCTTAAAAATTATTGACATGACGCTTTTGGCTATTTTTAAATCTTCGCAGAACTGTGTCAATGTCTGACCTGCTTTCATTCTTCCACTCGTATGCCATTTCTCACACTTCGTCAAATGCTTTCTCCTTTCAGTTTTCACCTTCCAGACTTTGAAGACGTTGACACCAGATGATGGAAGTAAGATACGATACAGTGGTCATGGCAGTGGAATCCAAGAAGCAAGTATATTAAATTCATTAGAAAAGTCGTCATTTATATTAAATTCAAACTTTTCGTTTACAAGATTGTATAAAATTATTATATAACGAAATTATTGCAAAATAGTCGTCATTTATATTAAATTCAAATTTTTCGTTTGCAAGATTGTACAAAATTGTATAATGAAATTATTGAAAATACAGATAGTTATCCATGACTCGGCTTTAAGTTTGCTAAATAAAAGATGAGTCATGATCCTAATTTCACAAATTTTCAGAGGAAGCGAAAAGTATAGCATAGTATGAATACTCACAAGAGTTTTGTTAAATAGCGAAGTATGGAACACAGAGGTCCTACATTTCAGAAGTACAGTTTGGCTTCCCTCACCTTCATAGTACTAATCACCAGCTGCTTCGTGTCATCAATTATATTATTACTGATGCTTTCAACTGTAAGTTCCCTACCGGAGCCATTTTCCTTGATATTGCGAAAGCTTTTGGTAGGGTATGGCATCGAGAACTTATTTACACTTACCAAGTTGAACTTCCCCGATCATTGTATTAAACTTATTGCTTCCTATCTCCAAGACAGAGGCTTTGCAGTGAAAACTGGCAATTCTGTTTCTACCACGAGAAACAGTTTCGCTAGCGTGCCCCAAGGATCAGTACTTTCACCATATTTATATAGCACTTACACTTACGATATTCCTAAAGACCCACAAATTACCATTGCTCTTTTCGGAAATGATACTGCTGTTATGACCCAAGCTTCTGCAGTTACTATTGTCCAGCTCCTTCTTCAACATTATCTCAATCATCTAGAAAATTGGCTCATTCTTTGGAGGACTCCAGTTAATACTGAAAAATCAAAATCAATTATTTTCCCTAAAGGACAAACAAATTTCACACCACCAAGACCTCTTCTGTTTGATAAAGAAACTGATTGGGTTGACGAAGTCAAATATTTAGGAGTCATTCCAGATAAAAAATTGACTTTTCAGAAACCTCTCTGGGAAATTGAAAAAAATTGATATCTCGTTTGCAACTATGCGCCCACATTTTGGCAACTCTGCTGGCGAGGGGGCCCACCGACCTAAGGAAATTTACCAAACGGTAGAAAATGACACCTCGTCAGAAAAACAAATCTGCTATCTGCTATCCACATCCAAGGGAGGGGACAGCAGACCAGACAGGCATTTATTTAGAGACAAATACGTGAAAAGGTACAAGGAGACACATAGCACCGTTGGTGTTGAATTGATACAAGACTACTACTAGAATACATGATTACAAAAAGCGTCATAAATACAAATTTAAGCACAGAAACATGAAATAATTCGTAAATTTTGAGACTTCCAAGGAACAAATTACATGAAATAAATTCATTAAGTGACACTACTAAAAGTATAATAAACAATCAACATGTTCGAAAGTGAGGCCTTCATCAAATGTCAATAGTTTATGAGTCAAGTGTAAAGTAAATAGCAATGTGTTACAAGAAAATATTGATGTCGTAAAGTTCGTAAATGCGATTATTGTTCGTAAATGCAACGATTATTCGGGAGTGAGAAGAAGTTCATAGGAACACACTAAGAATAGTAAAATTGATCGTAAACAAGAACGCCAACACTAAATGATTTGGCACACCTTAAATTAATGACTAAGTCAAGTATAACTCGAAATAAGTCCCAGTTAATGAAAGGGTAGTAAAATCATCAGAATTAAATCGGTGTGCACTGTAGAATAAATCGGTCCACTCCACAAGAGCATATGAATTGATTAGAAATCAAGTATAAAATAACCAGAAAGCTAAGTTGGCGACGATATGAAACTTTATCATTAATAAATATGAATATCATAATTTAATTAAAAATCATGCAATTCCGCAACTCTATTGAAAAAGACCAAAGAAACAATACAATAAAGAGGGAAAAGCTAAAGAGAAAGCGCACGAAGAGAAGAGGCAAGAAGAGATTTAAAAATAGGACAGGAGCGAGAATTAGAAGCGTGATCGGAATCATATGAAGTGCCCTTTTTCGGCGTTAGATAGAGTGAAATTCAGACAGGAAGCATCTGCAGAACAGGATAGAGATGAACCGTCGTGATGATGGGAACAATTTGCACAGGTAGAAGCTCAATCGCAGGTAGAGGCCAAATGACCGAAGCGTTGACATTTAAAGCAATGAGGAATTATAACGAATTGACGAAAGGAATATGAATGGAAGCCCACATATATATTTCCACGACGGCCCAACTGATTAAAAAAGCGACGAAGATTAACAATTCAATTAGATCTGCCATCAGGCCGTGTGAAAGCAGTGCGTAAGGTGAGGTCATCGCGTGACAAATCTGAAAAGCTATGGACAAATGCCTGCTATAAATCATCAAAAGTAGTTTCCGCTGGCAAGCCAAAGATCGCCAAAGGGATCAATGACAAGACTGGAGCTCGAATCTGTAGTCTGCCACGCAAGACCTCAGAAGAAATAAGAAGATGATGAAGATAAGAAAGAGATGAAAAAGAAGAACAAACGACCCGAATATCTCCAGAAAAAGTGATGTGCATAGAACGAATGCCAAAATTATACCATCCTGCTGGAAATGTAGAAGCCAATAAAGATTGGAGATCTTCGGGAGAAACTGTAGAGTCCAAAGAAGACTGCAAAAGAACTGGAACGGAAGATCTAGAAGGCTGAGAAGACTCAGAAATCAACTGAGGAAAGAACTGAAAACCATTGTGGGATGGTTCAATAGAACCAGATAATAAATTTAATTCAGGAAAAGAAACCTGTTGAATCTTATCTTTAGAACTTGGAGAAAGTGTCTGTGATGCGCAAGAGTCATTGGCCAATGAAGTGGAATCAGTCTGAACATATTGATCAATAAAAAAGGAAGAATCACGTTGGTCAGCTAAGTGAGAAACAAGATTGACTTGAATGGCACGGTCAGTGTGAAGAGAATCAGAGAAACCCGCAACCATCCCAGAGGCCATGGAATCTGTTTGAGACGCGGAAGAAAGAACAGGGAATGAAGCCTGAACTGCCACTTCATGTGTAGAAACACGTGAATCCAACTGAGCAACAAATGTAGCGACTGAGTCCAAACGGACCCTTGCTCTGAAATTCCAGACCCACCTGAGATAGTTGGAGAGATTCAGTTGAGATAGAAGTGTGTTGAAAAGAAATAATATCACTAGAAACTTGTAGTAAGTCTACCAATTTAACAACATCTTTTTTGAAAAATCGAATAGATCCCGTTGACCCTGAAAGTTAAGATGCCAGAAACCTATGTAAATCCGTACAGTCCTTTGTCAATACTTCTATTGGACGCGCACCCTCAGCCATGACAATAGAAGAATTATTTTGAGAAATTTACGAGAAAAACAGAAAAAGACCAAAAAATGGGCGTTAAATAGATGCTAAAAACATGAAACCTAACTAAGGACAAGAAAAAATGTCCAGAAAAAAACCATTAACGCAAAGATAATAAGAAAAAACAGTTACATCCACGAGAATTCACAAAATACCAAAAATGGATGTTAAATGGATCTATGCGTAATGGCGGAAGTTTGGCTACGAACCGGAAATCAACTACTGAATGAAATAGAGCATTACTAGCTGAGAGTATATGTAAAATTTGCAGCGAAAAGGAAGAAGTCAGAGTTATTCAGAAAGGAACCAGCAAAGCAATAAAATTGAAATAATAGGGAAACAGTAGATCTGAGGAGAAAAGTATAAAAGGATTACCCAACAAGTTGACCCCCAGGGAGACAATGGTACAACTTAAAATAATGTGAGATGTTTAGAACAATAAGAATTAGAAGTCATATGCCTGCTTCAAATAACCTCCTCTTATATAAATCTATATTTCGAACAGCATTACTCTATGCTAGTCCTGTCTGGGGCCACGCTGTCAAAACTCACCTTCTACACATCCAAGTTCTTCAAAACAAAGCACTTAGAGAGATTATCAACGCACAATGGTTCATTCCAAATTCGCATATCACCGTGATCTCAGAGTAGACATAATTCAAGATTGTATTCAAAAACATGCCAGAAATTTTTTCTATTCAGTTCTCACTCATCCTAACAACTGCAGCAGCTCTCTTAGATGTTCTCCATTTTCCAGAGGAAAACACAAATATCCATCTGACATTCTCCATCCTTAACATCTTTTACTCATACTAGACTCTTCAGTTCACTGATTTGGACCTTCCACCAGCAACTCAGCTTATTCGTCGACTGGTGACGGCCACTTGACTTTTGTCATTTTGTCCATACTACTGATTTTGTTTTGCCGATGCTCTTCACCAAACGCAGAGTAAAAGGAGGCACTGCTGTCTTAAACTGCATTTTCACATATGAAAAGAGAAGAGCAGAAGAAAGGAAGGAAGACCGTTTTCGAAATTAG
>KK118312.1:0-13374 GCA_000611955.2 Stegodyphus mimosarum | reverse complement strand
AAAAAAGGTCCGTTTTAAAAAATTACAGATATAAATTTCTTCATTCCTGTAATATATAATTATTGTGCAAATGGAGAAAGTATTAAAAAATATACCTAAATTTACACTCCGTTACAAAAAAAAAATATGCACCCTGAAGAAATCGAGCTACAATCACGAAACTCGGCGGCAAAGTAGTGTGGTAAGACATATGCAAATGATATGAATTTTCTACGTCAATGAGACAAGGGTAAGCCCGCTATGCGCGTATGAGGGTTTAAAAGCATGATTGCTTGTGCTACAGGACTATTCAAACGAATCTGTCGACTTGAATAAACGGTATTGTGACTAGAATATACTTCTGAGACGTAACTTACTACCAGCTGAGTTGCTGAACCACCTGTTATATGACTATGCAATTTTGCTTAATTGGGTGGAGCATTCTATTGTAGCTAGGTCTAGCCAAAAATCTCAACAGAATATCAAAATTTGTAGCGGAATTACTAAAGTGACTTTGGAAGATGGGTATTTGTGACCTGTGATTATTAAGGAGACCCTGTCAAGCTGTCCTGAACGAGGATTTTAGCAATGTTTTATGCATTGTGATTCTGAGTTTATAGAGAATTTTTGCTCTAGAGGTCAGTGATAACTTGGATCTAAAACGTTATTCTGATGCATTATACTGAACAATATCAACTGGGTATATTAATGTACATCATATGTGTTGTTCAAATATTTGCAGAGTTTCTGTGTAATATTTTTCTTGTCAGGTTCATAGTAGTCACTTGTGTTATTCACTTATTTACAATTCGCTTACAATTCACTTACGTATAGTTTTCTTTGGGGGCACCGGAAGGAAGTTAAATGCCCTACTGCCTGTTAGCTCTTGTGTCCAGTTACATTTCCACAGGGACATAAGGTCCCATCCAGTCTTGATTTAAGATGTGATGATGGAATTATCAGAGATATGGTTGGAGCAAGTTTTCCTTTTCCACTATCTTTTGCCAGTTTGTTGGTTGCTTCATTACCCATTGTGCCCACATGGGCGCGTGTCTAGTGAAGCTTGGGACAGGTATTCTCTGGGAAATAGGATAGTAAGTATTGAATTTCCCTTACTAGTGGCCCGAGCGGCTCAGTCCGATTGTTGCCTGTATGTTTGAGGCACTGTCGGAAATTATAACATTTTTCTTGTTGTTTTCTGGCAAATTTCACAGCTTCTCTGGTGGCTAACAGTTTAGCTTAGAATACTAGCTGTTAAGTTTTGCCAGCCATGTTTTAAAGAGAGAATTAATTCTTTAGGCACTGAGGGAAGTTCCGAAAACCATTTTAGTTTTTGATCCATCCGTATAGATTAAGATTGGGAAATGGTCTATCGGAGATTTCCAGTCGGAATTTGTCCTATTTGATTTTCTGTGTAGTGATGTTTTAGATGTACAGTCGGTCACAAAAGTATTTACACACCGGAACCCCATTCAGAAAAACATACTTTCAGATCCATTTTTTGGGTTTGACGAGAACAGGTTGTATCGACAAGGAATGGTCCATATTTGAATCTGTTACGATACAAAATATTTTTTAAGATCAGCAGCTAAAATATTTTTAAGATCATTGTTTCCAAGAGAGCCGTTACGATACAAAATATTTTTTTAAGAACAGCAGCCAAAATATTTTTAAGATCACTAGCATTGTTTCCAAGATAGCCAGGAGATGCTGCATCTTCAAGAGCACACGCTGATCTGAACGGAAACTCCAACGGTTTATATACATAGGCAATTCATTTCGAAAGTGAAAATGGTAAACTGAAGCCGACTGCAAAATTTTTATCAGAGAAAAACCTGAAACACGTATTTAAAAGAAAACTTTTTGTTAATTTTTATAATGTCTTTAGACATTATAAAAATCGATATATTGCTATTGTAGCCAAGCGGAACCGCAGAGCGACCTCCCCACGTGTCACATCTAAGGTTACAGCGTCCATTGGTAAGGCGATATCTGCAGCTACTGTACGCCGAAGATTACATATGAGTGGACTGTAGGCCCGGGCACCTCGAGTTTGTGTTCCTCTATCCGTCCAATCAAGAGGGGCACGATTACGGTGGTGCCGGGAACATTTCAATTGGAATATGTCTGACTGGGGCAATGTCATGTTTACTGATGAGTCAAGATTTGCTCTGGAGCCAGATGACAAGCGTATAAGGATATGGCGTGAACAACGAACACGCAACCAGTCCCAAAATATCACCGAACATCTAGCATTCCGAGGCGGAAGCATTATGGTGTGGGCAGGGATTCATTAGGATATCGCATCGACCTGCACATTTTAAACGGGGTTCTTTGACGGTTGTCCATTATCGAGATAAAGTCCTGGAACCCATTGTGAGATTGTACGCTGCAGCAGTTGGTTCTACTTTTGTTTTAATGGACGATAACGCACGTCCCCAAAGAGCTGCCCTAGCTCTCGGGCGTGCTGTATCTTCACGTTTCCCACCTCCAGCCACTCTTATTGAGCTGGAAACTGCTCTACAACAAGAATGGCGTTTGCTTAATTCTGCGGTGGTTGACCACCTAATTGAAAGCTTGGTCAGAGGGTGTAAACTTTGTATACAGATGAGGGGGGATCACATTCCCTATTAGTGTCCTTTTTTCATTTTATGCTGCTTATTTTCACTTTATACATAATTCTGTTTAAGTGTCTAGCATGTATTTATCTGATAACTTACAAATATTTAATATTGTTTACATTTCTGTATACAATTATTGATTTTGTTTTATGCATAAATATATATGCTACTTTCCTTCTGAATTTTGTGTCAATCAAAGCGGTATTTGTTGATTTTTTTACATTTTACATCTTCGTGCTCAAATTTTGGAAGTGAGTGTATATAAACCGTTGGCATTTCCGTTCAGATCAGCGTGTGCTCTTGAAGATGCAACATCTCATGACTCTCTTGGAAACAATGCTACTGATCTTAAAAATATTTTGGCCGCTGATCTTAAAAAAATATTTTGTATCGTAACGGCTCTCTTGGAAACAATGATCTTAAAAATATTTTGGATGCTAATCTTAAAAAATATTTTGTATCGTAACAGATTTAAATATGGAAAATTCCTTGTCGAACCAACCTGTTCTCGTGAAACCCAAAAAATGGATCTGAAAGTATGTTTTTCTGAATGGGGTTCCGGTGTGTAAATACACTGCTCCACATTGAAAAGCAACACCAAGAAGGAGTAGTCACAAAGTGATGAAATTTGGAAAAAAGGCACAGACAGCAAGCAGCAATAAGTGATCTTTATTTCAAAATGATAGTCAGAAAACAGAGCGAGAACGGCGTCGGCTCAGTAGGATGCAGGACCACCGCGGACAGCGATGCACGAAGAAACACGTCTAAGCATAGAGTCAATAAGACTGCGGATGGTGTCCTGAGGGATGGCTCTCCATTCCCTTTCAACCGTTTCCTACAGTTCGTCTTCTGAATGAGGCAGGCGCAGAGTCAGCAAACAGCGTCCAATCACATCCCACACATGTTTGATTGGTGACAGGTCTGGAGAGTACAGTGGCTAAGGAAGCATCTGTATTCCTTGCAGAGCATGTTGGCAGATGCGAGCACTGTGTGGTCAAGTTGAAAAATTGCATTAGGCAGCCCATGAAGGTAGGCGATTGACACCGGCCGCAGTATATTATCCGTGTATCGTTGGGCCGTCATAGTGCCCTGAATACGAACTAGAGGTGACCTGGAATTGCAGGCAATAGCGCCCCAAAACATTATGCCACGTTGTTGCGCGGTGGGGCATTCCACAGTTACTGCCGGATTAGGTCTGTCTCCACGTCAACGCCACACACGTATGCGGCGACTGTCACTGGATAAACAGAAGAGTGACTCCTCTGAGAACACGACGTTTCGCCCTTCTGTCATCCACATCGCTCCAGTCCGGCATCATTCTAAACGTTGGCGTCTATGTTGTGGGGTCAATGGCAGTCTTCTTAACGGACGCCGTGAGTGCAGGCCACGTTCAACCAATCGACGGGAAATGATTCTCGTCGACACGGGAACATCCATAGTATCTTGCGCGTGCTGCAGAATGGCGTTACAAGTGACTTGCGGGACCGCCACAGCTTGTCGGTGGATGAGTCGATCCACGCGTGCTGACGTCACTCTGGCAGCACCTGCACCCTCCTTCTTCCCACATTCCCTTGTTCCAATCTTGATCGACATAGCCGATGCACAGTGCTCGCATCCATGTGGGTATCAGCTGCGATTTCACGTAAGGACCAACCGGGCGTTCTCAGTCTGATCACCATACCCCTCGTAAAATCGTCTATCTGCTGGAAGTGCCTTCGTTGACGGCGGCCTGGCATTCTCTCCTATTACACGTATCCTCCGGGATAAAAACCAACTTTCTTCGTTAATTCGTCTGGCAGAAATAACGACACGAATATTGTCCATTCTGCAAGTTCCTTTTCTTATATCTTACTTTACGTGCGTCGGAGAGCTGCGCATTTCACATCTTTCGCATATCTCAGTGACGTACGTCTACTCTAAAATTTGCATAAATTTCTTACCACTTCTTCTTGGTGTTGCATTTTCAATGTCCAGCAGTGTCCTTTTGTGACCGACTGTCTGATGATACTATAACGGCCACAAAATCTAAAAAGAGATTGGATTTACATTTGACTACAGTAGGTTGTATCGACGCCGAAATCCTATTTCCCCGAATTTAAATCTACCTTCTTTGGAAAAAAATCTTCTGAGTGTTCACTCCGCTTCCTGGATCCCAGAAAAGAGTTTCTGTTAAGGTATGTTAAACATTTTTTATACACCCTTTTTGGTTTTCTTAGAATTTCCAAGAATATATTTTTCATTGAGATAATTTTTCCAGTCGGTTTCACTTTCGAAATGAATTACATATCTATATAAACGTTTCCGTTCAGATCAGCTTTTGAAGATCTTGGATATCAGGCTGGTTTGATTGATCTTTGGGAAGTTGTTTTCGATAAAACTTTGAATTCCTTTGGAGTTCTGTTTCGGCATAATTCTTTTGGGGGAGGGATCAACTTTTAGGTCCTTTCAAACATTCAGTGAACCACTGTTTTTTCTTTAGAAATACAGCCCAAGAGACAAAATGGTAATCGGGGCGCGAAACCCCCTCCTTTAAAACGTTTCTTTAGAAAAATGGAATGCCTTTGGAACCCATCGGGAAGAAATATAAATTTCGAAAAGAACTTACCAATTCTTAAATAGATTACAAACATACGTGTAATATTTTTATCTTGAATGGATTCATTATTTTTAAATTTGTAAATCTTATGTAAAGTAACTTGAAAGAAGTGTAATATTATTTCATTCTTCTCGTCTCTTACAAAATATTTTTTAAAGTTTCTAAGGAATTTCTAATGCGTTCTATAAATTTTTTAATTGGAGCTGGTGATGGAAGAATATAAACTGGATTTACAAAAACAGTTTATAATTAGTTATCCGTGGAAATACTTCAAACGTAAATATTTGCTAAAATGTATTTCCTTCTTCTCATGCTGTTTCAACCGCTTTGTTCGGAAACTATCTGTTTCAAACGATAAGGGGGGGCTAGTAAAATAATCTCATGTCGTTAAAATAATTTCAGAACTGATTCATCCATTCAAGATGAAAATATTAGACGTATCTTACATTTGGGTTTTAAAAGTAGAAAAGTTCTTTTAGAAATTTATAGTTCTTCTCGATGGGTTCCAGAGGCATTCCATTTTTCTGAAGAAACGTTTTGAAGGAGGGGGTTTCGCGACCGGATTACGATTTCGTCTCTTGGGCTCTATTTCTAAAAAAACAGCGGTTCACTGAATGTTTGAAAGCACCTAAAAGTTGGTCCCTTCCCCAAAAGAATTATGTCGAAACAGAAATCCTAAAGAATTCAAAGTTTTATCGAAAACAACTTTCCCAAAGATCAATCAAAGCAACCTGCTATCCAAGATCTTCAAACCGTCATTATGTTTGAATCCCATTTTTCCAAAACAATATATTCAATAGTCATCATGTTTGAATCCCACAAAATCAATATATTCAATAGTCATCATGTTTGAATCCCACAAAATCAATATATTCAATAGTCATCATGTTTGAAAAGATATGTTGGTCACATTTTTCCAAAAGTATGATAAATATACACAATCAGGTTTGAAGAGAAAATGTTGGGTTTTCCAAAAGTGTCATAAATATACAAAATCATGTTTGAACAGAAATGCTGAAACATAAATTCTTGATATCCAAAAAAAATCTTATTCGCTTCAGTTTCCAAAAGAAACGTAAAAGCTATACCTATCTATGTTAAAGTGAATTCCAAAAAAATATCCCACCTGCTATGAAGAGCCCTTTATCGAGAATGTTGCATTTTCAAGAGCACACGCTGATGTGAAAGGAAACGTGAGCTGTTTACAGGTGATCTGCGAATAAGCCCTGATTTCAAAATTAAATATCTCTACAACAAATATCGATAGAATTATGCGGTAAACTGTACGTCTATTAGCAAAACTTTAAAATGTGCAAAACTGCGCCATCGTTAACAGATGGCGCTCTAATCGCGATGACCTATCGATAACCTTTAAAATGTAGAAAGTGAAATAATATATTACATTGAACAACGTGTTTTCACCGATTAGAACACAGTCCTATGACAACACGTCGCAGTTTTCAAAACCGATTCAACGTTACAGTTGGGCCCGATGCGAAAACCATTCGCACGCTCTTCGCGAAATTCGAACGGACTGTCAGCATGGCTGATGATCGAAAGGGAAATGTTGGGCCTAGGCAAACTGTAGTCACTCCCGAAAGTGCAGCCAAAGTTTCTGGAATTGTTCAGCAAAATCCTAGGAAAAGCATCCGACGGATTGCATCAGAGGCAGGTTGGAAGTACATGAGAAAGCAAAAAATATTAAAAAATAGCCTACGGCTGTTTCCATACAAAATCCAAAGTCCTCAAGCCATACCCATGAAAGCTGTGCAACAAAGAGTTGACTTTGCGAATCAGATTCTAACAATGATGGACAACACCAGCTTTGATTTGAGCTGCATCTGGTTCACAGATGAGGCGCATTTTCATTTGAATGGAATCGCTAATAAACAAAACTGGAGATTTTGGGGTGCCGAAAATCCTCATTTGTGTGAACAGAAAGCACTGCATTCGCCTGAAGTTACTGCATGGGCTGCAATATGTGCCAGAGGCATTATCAGACCCTTTTCGGGTGGGAAACGATAACTACTGAACGTTACGTTACAATTTTGGAACAATTTGTCAGTACTCAACCAGCGTTGGAGGATCGACCAGGTATCGATTGGTTCATGCAAGATGGGGCTCGACCACATCGAACAGATAAAGTTTTTCGCTTTCTTCATGAATACTTTGGGAATAAAGTAATTGCGTTAAATTATCCGCAATTTACTGACACAGGAATAGCTTGGCCTCCATATTCTCCCGAACTGAGTCCTTGTGACTTCTTTCTGTGGGGCGCATTCAAAGACACTGTCTATCGAAACAATCCCGCTACTTTAGATGAGCTTGAATCGTTGATTGGTGTTGCATGTGTTTCCATTTCCGTTGAGACATTGCAAGACGTGATGTCAAATTTCCTTGTTCGTTTACGCCACCTCATTGTTTGGAACGGTGAACATTTTGAAAAAATTGTATTTTGATTGCAAAGGCTGCTTCACTTTATTTATTTTTTTAAAAAATTTTTTTAAGACTCCTTTCAGAGAAAGAGTTTTTAGCGCAGAGCGCCATCTATTAACGATTTTCGTAACTAAATTTTCTAAACTTTTGTACACTATTTTTACAGTTTTGCTAATAAACGTACAGTTTGCCGCATAATTCTATCGATCTCTGTTGTAGAGATATTTAATTTTGAAATCAGGGCTTATTCGCTGATCACCCTGTATATACGAATATGTATATTTTCTCGTAATATAAAATTAGTTTAAGTATCTGAATGTAGTAATGCAGAAACATGTAAACTGAATCCCGAAAAAATTTTTAAAAGATAATCATACATATAAAACAAATTAACTATATATATATTTTATGCTTATTGAAAGTAACTATTTCAAGTGAAAATACAATAACTTTTACAATAATATTTAATTATAACTTTGTATATTCCACAAAGTGAAACATATATAATGATTAACAATTTTGAAATGGAAAACATTAAAAATATGCTCTTTGAAAATGGCAAATAATATTAAGTAGTATAAATAAAAGATCTGCTCAAAAATTTATGGCATAAACTTTTCAAGCATATTTATAACTAATTTCTTTTTGCCTTTAAAGAAGCAAAATTATTAATAATTTTTTAAAAATTTATTTGATTACATAACTCATGTTCTATAGAGAAAAGGGCCATGTTTGAACGTTTTTCTTGGCCTAGTGAAGATCTCGTATAGTTCTTTAGTATTTTAAGTTTGCTGAAGCTTCTTTCGTCATTAGCTACAGTAATTGGCAACGTTAAAAAAAATTCTTAACTCTTCTTCCAAATTCGGATAGGAATGAACTAAATCGCGAATTATTTTTAAAAGTTCTAAGCTTGTAGCTGCTTTTGTGTCCGGAATTATTGAAATAGCGGGATTTTTAAAACTAGATATTTTTTCAGCGTTCATATCATTCGGCTATTTAAGTGCTAAATTATAAGCTTCTGCCTTTTAATTACTTAAATCTGATGACATTAATTGTTCACCAGTTAGAAACTGAAAATCGGGAGATTTCGTTTAACTTTTCATATCGCTATTTCAATTGGGAAATTAAAACTTCGAACACTTCTTTAATTTCTATAAAAATATATTTTTCTGAAAAACTATAAGTTATATCAATTGATTACATTTTTCAAAAATGCACTGAGAAATATTTTTTCTCATTTCCTGTAATGAAAGACATACTCCCTCTATTAAGCGTGCGATTTTATAGACAGTTACAGTTTTGACTGCAAGGCTTTATTTACTTTTTCGATTTCTTGCAGTATTAAATTCCACGTAGATAACAAACATAAAAATTTAAAATTCATTTGTTTCAAAATGCTCTTATTTTCAACCCATTGCAAAGATTTATGATTTATTGCCATATCTTTCAATAATCTATATACTTATGATATTCGTAGATCTAATTATTTAATAGCATTTGCTCTTGATGACCATCGTGTATCCATATGACCTTTTAAGGGGTGTTGGAAGCCAAAAATCTTCAAAAAATGGTAATTTGGGATTTTTACATTTTCAAATTCCCTTCTAAAAATACCATACTTCAATCTCTGTGAAAATTAGAAGTGTAAAAAATCTAGTTTTATTTTATCATCGAACGCTTTGATAAATGAGGAAGTTTTACATAAAAACGCATTTTTCTCCAAACGTGATTTTTTTATACTTGATGTACCTTTTCTCGGGAACCAATGCTTCCAGGTACCTAAAATTTTCATAGCTTATTTATTATATTTCCTAATATTTATTGAAATGAGATTTTTGTGATAAAATAAGAAATACTGTGCCTAATAAAATATTCTACAAATTAGTCTAAAGTTCAAAATGTTTCAAAAACTCATTTCAGTATAATCAGATAGGTGTACTTTAATTACAAAAAATTTCAAGCGTGTATCTAAGGTAGATTTTGAAAAAAGGTACATCGAAAATGGCCCATTTAACATTGTCGGTATAGGGGGTTCCAACACCCCTTAATGTTGTTTTCAAAACTGACATAAGTGCATCCCATCTACGCGTTGAAGATACAAAAAAATTATAAATCCTCTGTACTGTGCCAAAAATGTTAACGTACTTGAATTTGTTGAAGCGGAATTTTTGCATACTAAATTTAAACTATGAGCCAAACAAGGAATACATGTAGCTTGATCATTTCTTTGGCGAATAATGGTTTGCACGCCTTTGTACAATCCAGCCATATTGGCCCCGTTATCATAACCTTGTCGTCGAAAATTTTGAATGTCGAGGCCATCCTTTTCTATATTATAAAGAATTTCACTTGCTAAATTACTATCAGTTTTCTCTTTTTTTTTCTATAAAATCTATAAAGCGTTCTTCAATAAATATGGATTCGTGTTTTATGTACACGTATCTAATAATCTGACACAGTTGCTCATGATGCGAAACATCTGCTGTACAATCAAATATCAATTCGCTTTTTTGATCCTAGAACGAATTTCAAATCGAACTTGATTACCTAAGAGTAATATGAATTTATCTTGTACTTTATCAGGCATATAAGAAACGGATTCCTTTCTGAGATTAGCTATATGCTAGGCAATATTTCTATCATAATGACTGAGTAATTCAATTAAATTTAGGAACATTCCTGCACTTGAACTGCCAGTAATTTTATGCGTACCTCTAAGAAGAAAATTGTGTTTTGCACGAAACAAAATGATGTCTAATATAACGCGTAAAATATGTCGCCACTTTTCTTTTCTGACTCTACTGCTTTATGCAGGGAATCATCTATGAAACCACTTCATTTAATTTTTTTCCAAAGCATTTGCATTGAAGATAAGCATCACGATAGCATAGAATTTTCGTGATCGGAAATTCGGTTTAAGTTTTTCCAGTCTTGTAACCTCTTTTGGGATTGGAAATAGAAGAATCTGTCTTACGTTTAGTAAAAAGAATGCATGGAAAACAGAATAATGACAGAGATCTTTTTGAATAAATGCCTCCGCATTAGAGCACTTTTTTAAAAAACCATTCTCTGAAAATCTTCTGCAATCCTCTGAAGTAGATTCCCTAAACACAGCATCTTGTCCTTGATCTGGTCCATGTTCCATTAAGAAAAATTTTATTTTGTCTGAAAGTGTTGGCTATGATGCAGGATCATTGAAGTTAATCATTTAATGGTTACTTTATCCTTCTCGTTTCCGGAAATTTCAATTACTTGTTTGCTTTTATTTGAATCAAAGTTGCTATGTTCTCCAACATCATCTACACTTTCTTCTAAGATATCTGTTATTACCTTTTTTGATGAATTACTTACTTCATTTGAATTTCTTCTTTCGCCAGCCAGCCTTGTAACTGTAAAGCGCAGGTTTGAACGTAATTTCTTAATTTTTTCCTTTTGTATTCAGCATCACAGGGTTTTTTCGATGCCATCTGTGAAAAATTGGATTTTTGAATGATTTTGATTAAGAAATTATCTGAATTTTACTTTTAGTCATAAAAAAGTTAATAAAAGTTTATTGTTGAATGAAATTTACATAATATTAAAATTGAAAAAATATAAAACAAAAAGTATTAAGAAATTGTTTAAAAAATATTATCGCTCCATAAATTTCTTTCGACGTAGCATTTGATATTTTTGTTTGACTATGAACAAGATTCCCTTTTGAAACGCACTTACAAGCGCTTTATTTATTTAGTTATAGCGTTCCATTTTCCTTCCGAACAGATTTTGGATCTATTCCGTTATAAGAAAAGATGCGCCAAACAATTTTCTGCAGAAAGTTATATTTGCCAACTTGATATTTTCAGTGAGAAAAACATACTTTCATTACCATTTCATTTCAACAGCAGCAAAATTTGTCTTTGGGATTAATGGTCTCAGTAAACGGAGAACAACGGATTGCCATACTTTATAAAAATTATTCATAATACTTATTTTGAAAACAACAATATAGTTATAAGAGATAAGAATTTAGCTGTGCTTACTAGGCAACGGTAGCTCCGTAGAAAATTTCGAAGTTGGGTTGTTATGAAAGGAAAAAAATCACATACTTTAATACGAGCTGTGGTTTAGCTATATAAAGTTTGCAATGCTGTTTTACCATAGTTATGTTATTAATGCATCAATATCCATTGCAATTCTTAATTTAAATTACTTATCCTTCCTACATTGCAATATTAATGAAACCTGAGTATGGTTATTATACTGAAACCATTTCGATTTCTATAATTATACGAACATGTTTCCGTTATAAGGTTTATCCTAATTTTATTAACAGTTATTTTAAGTTATGCAACTTTCCTATCTTTCTAATTTCAGCTTACAATTTCCTACCAGAACGCAATTTTAGAAACGCAGTGAATGCAAATGAGTAAGAATACTATTTAAGTCGATATTTCACCAAATTCGAGAGAGAGCGTCTGATTGCTTGACTAGCGCGCGTTTGCCTTTTGGCTACGTTCTCTCTTAGATACTACGCTCGGCGATACTTTAGGCCCTTGCTTGGCTTCGCCGATTTAATTAATATTTAGGGGCCAACTACTTAGAATCCTAATAACTTCGGCTATATCTTTCAGATAGCTTTAGTTAAGCTTATTTTAGTTTAATTTCATAATTATTTAAGTTCAAGCCCAAGTGGAGGCTTTGTGTACGTTCCGAGCCAGGAACTGATTGTAATTATTCTAAGAAATAAAGGGCAGTTAACCCTTCGTAAGTCTTACGTGTTTTTTCACACACTTAAGCGATTATTCCCTTGTTAATGTTTGTGGGGTTCTAAGAATTAAAAATGTAAAACCCCACATTTGGCACCCGAACTTGTTCTTAATGAACCATGCCGCTAGGTAGTGAAGATTTCTCGTTGACCCCCTCCCATCTTTCAGTTCCCTGAGCCACAACGAAACCCCATGGTGGGATTTGGATTTATCGTGGAAACTATGGAGCAGCGATGAAGCCAACAGCAACTTTTGATGGAAGAGGATCCGCAATGACTTTCCTGGAGCAGTTGGATCTATATTTCACGTTATATCCTGTCAACCAGCCGCAAAGAATTATCATCGTTACGAGGAATTTAAAAGGTCAAGCCCTCAGCTGGTACAAGAATATTGGCAAGAGTTTGTTGGGGGATCCAGGATCCGAAAAGTATACTTGGGAAAATTTAAAAAATTCGCTATTGAAAGGATTCCCAGTTGTGAGTGACCGCGCAAGACTGGAATCAGAATTATTCAGTAAATATCAAACTAATTTCGACGAATTAACAGATTTCATCTTAAGGAAGATCCACATTGTCAAGTTATTATATGGAAAAAGGCCCGACGGAGAAATAATCGAAATAGTACTGCCGTTAATCCAGAACTTTCTTGAAGTTAGAAATTTGCAGACGCTGGAAAGCTTACTCGAACTAGCTGTCAAATTTCAGAGTAGGCGAAAGGCCGAAAACGTGCGTACGAACAATTTTAGGCAGTATTCAACGTTTCACGCCCAAACGAAACCTCAAGGTCAGCATAGTTCCTATCGGCTAGAGGGGAAGGTAGCAAAGCCGGATGAGAAAAAAGCTGGTCAGACAAAGCGTGGGGAAATAAAAAGCAACTGGACCAAGGGGTTAAAAAGAAAAATTCAAACTAGTCATTATGACCAGAAGGAGGATGAAGTCACCGTTTGAGAAGGTAAATTCCTCAGAAATCAAACTGAATACGGTAGTCGTACAAA
>KK118311.1:48295-59014 GCA_000611955.2 Stegodyphus mimosarum | reverse complement strand
ATCATATTTTATAGAAAATTATAACTTAGTGTATACAAAGAAAATATTCTAATCAAACATCTCTGGATTCGACAAATTTCACCCAAAATTATGAAGGAAGGTGAAATTTTCTGTAAAATAAAAAAAAAACTCCCAAATAATTACAAAACTAAAATATGCAACATTATAAATTTCATAATTAATTTATTACAGTTTATGTGATGCGGCGAAAACTGAAACAAAACTCAATAAATTATAAACATACTTAAACACACTGTTTTACACAGTAGCTGAAATACAGTCGTAAAAAATAGTATATTTAATGACTTGCCAGTTTAGTTTAATTCAACAGCGTGAACAATGATTATTTCATATATTTTTCGCAACTTGAAAGTATAAACACAATAAAATGTTGTTTTGTTTTAATAGCATATAACATAATTAAAAAATAATGTTTCATAAAGCATTCTACATTTCAAAATATCAATAGGATGCTGGCATATATCGTAAACACGACATAAACAAGAGTACGACGGGTCTACGAGCTACGTCACAAACAGGCAGCCAATGATTGCTGAGCTACCCGAATGCACAAACCTTTAGGATATTTTAGAAACCTTGCACTAAACTACATCAACGACAACAAACGCAACCAACTACATTCAGCCCTCCTTTGCCTTGATCTTCAAAACGCTTTCGATTCTGTATGGTGGCCTGCCGTAAGGCAGGCACTCAGACTTCAACTGCCCTCAAAATCTCTACAAAACAACACTTGACTTCCTCAACAACAGAACAAGCATCATCAACTACAACAGCATCACCATCCAGAGACAGCAGACGAGAGGATGCCCACAAGGCTCCTGTATGAGCGCAGACCTATGGAATAACACATTCAACAAGATCATCGCACACACCTGGCCACAACACTCCAAAATCATAGCCTTTGCTGATGATGTGGCATTCGTCGTCAGTGGCAGCACAAGAGACACACTTCAAGACAATTGCAACAACACACTCAAGATCTTCAATAACTTATGCAAGAATATCAAGCTAAACATCTCACACCAAAAGTCTCAAGCTCTTATCATCCACAAACCTGGACAAACAATAACAAGAAATCCGATTATCAAAATAGACAACAATAAAATAAAGTGTGTAAAAACCATCAAATACCTTGGACTCACCATTGACCACAAATTCACATGGATTCCACATCTACAAGCAAAACAGCTCATTACATCGAAAATAGCAAGATCACTAAAGTCAATGCGAGGCTATGATTGGCGATTAAACCACCACATCATGAAACTCCTCCTCAAAACAGTTATCAACAAAATAATCAACTATGCTGCCGCCATCTGGGCTTCTCCAATGACAGCAAGAAAAATCAGAATATTAAATGCAATACAAAGACCTTTCCTCATCAACATCACGCGCGCCTTCCATACAACAGCGGCAAATGCCCTCCAAGTAATAGCCGGAGTCTCACCACTGTACATAGAAGCACAAGTAGAAGCAACACTCACGACAGTCCTTCAACTCAAGAAAGCAACAACATTCTTCGACCACTGCTACCAACCTCAAGAATATGAAGACAAACCACTCCCATTCCAACGCCATCCAGCCAAATTTATCAACAATCTCATATGCAACTTCCAGTCACCTCCACCAACAGACACTCTTGTTGCCTTCACAGATGGTTCCAAAATAGAAAACAAAGTAGGATGCGGAATAACTATCAAAGGCCCAAACTTCACAACAGAATGGCAAGCACACCTCCACCCCAACAACAGCGTTTTTCAAGCCGAACTAATTGCAATAGAACATGGCATCAACCTCCTCAATCAAGAAGCAACAGACACAATAAATATAGTAACTGATAGCCAATCCTCCATCCAAGCCATAAAAAATAACGCAACCACCTCTCCAATAGCCGAAAAAATACAAAACCTGATTAACTCAACCAACAAAACAGTAACGATAACCTGGACAAGAGGACACAGCAACTGTGAGGGCAATGAGAGAGCTGACATATTAGCGAAACAAGCAGCACTTCAACAGGAAGGAGAACTCATCACCAGTCCGTGGCCACAATCAGCTCTAAAATACGTAATAAAACAACAAGCACAAGAAATATGGCAACACCACTGGAACAACGGAACCACAGGAAGACGCACACACGAATTATTACCAACAGCTACAGAAGACAGACAATAACAAGATACTTCCTTACTCAATACATCTCAGGCCACGGACCATTCCCCACATACTTCTACAAACGAAACCTTTCAACTACAGAACTATGTACATGTGGTGAATTAGGAGACCCCGACCACTACCTATTCAGATGCTCACTCACAGAAGACTACCACATACGTCACCCCACCAACTCCGGCCTACCATTCCAAAGATTTCTACTAAAACACAGGCACTCTCACGACAAGATGAAGAAAATAATTGACAAACTCCACCAACACGGATTAGAACTCTGCCACCCCTAAAGAAACACCCAACCTCAACAGTTCACCATCACCAACGTGCCTCCCAACACAACTCCATACACCTGTGAACACAAATGAACACAATTTCTTACCAATGACTGTGAACTACCACTGACTGTCAAAAACTGAAAAATGTACTATAAACTATAACCATACCCAGCAAGTCACCAGAAAATAACAACACAAACAAAAAATACCAACAAACAACAACACGGTACACCAAAGGACACTTACAAACTCTGAACTTTGAACTTTAAACCAAGTCGTGCACCACACACCAGAACAATTAAATACTATAAGCATCACCTAAATAACACATCCACTGGAAAAGCAATTATGTAAATACTTACCACCTTACTCTGTAAACAACCATTCAATGCATCTGTATTCTCTTTTTATGTATTTTCATTATTATCTGTCCCTATATTTTTTATTATAATTTAACCTGTAATGTGTTAAGATTTTCAATAAAGGCCCGAAAAAGGTGCCCATGCCCCCCATGGAAGGGGGGTACTCTAGAGAGGTAGTGCATGTGGGCGATACCATATATTGCCATTGGCGACGAAATGGTGCCCCATGCACTTGTTCCTGTCCTGTCTAGAGCAACATTAACCTCAATGGTAAAGGCAAGGTGCCCACGTCCTCCGTCACCTGTCACCTGTCTAGAGCAACCAGTTCAGTCTATGTTATTGAATGTGTTAGACGCAATTATTTGAGCTCTTGTTTGTGACTTTGTAAAAGCGAAAAAAATCGTCGGAAAAGGCTAAAAATTATATCATTTTGAAGAACTTGAGAAGAGAAGAACAGATTGAAATATATAACAGCCCGATACCACCACTACAATAAGAAATATGACAACTTGAAGATCGCTATTAGTAAGTCAGCGATTTTTAACAGCATATAATAGTCTTATGTATTGTTGAACTTAGCCATAACGGTCATTTCACATAACATTTATAGCTCCTTCAACTTTCATAATCTGATAAATTAATCTGAAAGTGACATAGATTAAAAATAGAATTTTTTCCCTTTAAACCATATATATTTTATATATATAAAGTTAGAAATATTTAAGATATAATTTATTTTCTAAACTTTCATATTACATCGGTTCATTATTATTAATCGTACATTAAAGTTTGTATAGATAGCATTTATAGTTTAATAATTTGAAAATCTTCTAATATTAATATTAATAATTAATATATTCTTAAAGCTAATTTTTTACTCTATCTAATTGTATAAATATCAATTAATTAAAAAACAGTTCTAACGAGTTATTAATTAAATATTAAAATTTTCTGCTGTTATATATTCTTTGAATTTTAAATTGAATTGTTAAAACATAATACTATTGCATAACGCGCATAACATAATATTATCATATCATATATTACTTATTTATCTATCTCATATTGAAAAAATTATAGTTATTACATTAAATTAAATATAAAGCATCTATACAACTCAACCAAAGTTTGATATTTAAATAGATCCAACAATAGTTTAAAAACAATAAACTTATAGTACCTTTTAGCATAACGAAATAACAAAACATGAGGCCTTAATAACTTTAAAAATAATTCGAATTTTACAAAACAAAAAGCGACTTGATTATTTCTACCGCCAATCACCCCCTTTGACAAATTTTCACACCAATACCCTGTAAATCTCTATTCTCATAGAATTAACATTAGCAATTTAATAAAGAACTAACAATAGTATAAAACAAGCAACCCTTTAGCATAACGAAATAACAAAACAATAGGCCCTAATAACATCAAAAATAATTCGATTTTCATAGAATAAAAAGCGACTTGATGATTTCTACCACTAATCACACCCCCTGACAAATTTTCATACCAATATCCTTCAAATTTCTATTTACATAGAATTAACATTACAAATTTACAAATAAGCCACAACATAATTTCTAACCAACTTTGAGCAGTGGTAGACTGAGCGCTGCAACTTAAGTGCCCTGCTGCTTTATAAGCACACTGCACGCTAGACAAGCATACTCCCTTTTATCAACTCACGATACTTGACCAAAGGCAATTCTCATAAGTAAGATGTCACGAAGCCGCACGAGTTCCTGCAACTCGCAGGATGAAGAGCATTCCAAGGTACCAGTAATAGTACCGTGCTCAGTAGTACTTAACTCCCAGAGCGTTCCAGACGACAATCTACAGTCTACACCACCACTGGCGGAGATAACTATGGAACAAGTCAATGAGAATCCTGCTTTCTATAGAGGCCAAGAGGAAAGGGACGCCTTTATAAATGATATTTACCAAAAAAGTATAGATTTGCTTGGCACAAGGAAAAATAATAAAAGGTATCTTCCCAACTCCCTGAGGGAAGAAATTAGCGCACATATGAGACTCCTAAGGGACCTTGCACTGGGCATTGACCCAGTTCACGGACACCTGTGCTAACGATACACAGTTTCATCCTGCCACAGCGCTCTCATCCACATGTCGATCCTCAATGATGCCCACCGATGCAAGAAAAGATCCCTCAATCTCACGGACAACACCAGAAGCGCCGCAACTTCCCCCAGCCAACAACGCCCAGGATCAAGCAACATCATATGCAGAGATTCTCAAGCAGAATCCGAGGAAACAACCCGAACCAACACTCCTGATTTTTCCCAAAGAAAATGAAGATGCCAGCAACCTGCAGCAGGAGTTGGATAGGCATGCCCCTCTAACATCACTGGGCATAGAAATATCATCAATACGTAGACTCCAGCAAGGCGGCTACGCGGTTGAGTGCAAAAACAAAAATGAAGTTAAGGTGCTGTGTGACGCCCTAAGGGATAACGAAGAACTTAAAGAAAAGATAGACGTGAAAATACCAGCAAAGCGGACACCGAAATGTGCAATTCACAACGTTCCGCCTGGCACAACAGCGGAGGAAATTGCCCAACTTGTGACAAAACATGTGGATATTGATATTACGGAATTCACGCCCTCATTCAAGCTCACCGATCGCAGGAATAAAGCGATTAAATGGGTCCTAGAGTGCACACCACAAGCATTCCGGAAGCTGATGGACCAACGTAATATCATACGTGGTTGGAGATCCCACCACATCACAGAGTTCCTGGGAGTAAGACGGTGCTTTGTGTGCCAAGATTTTGAGCACACAGCCCAGCACTGTAAGCACCGTCACTACTGCGCATTCTGTGGTGGAAACCACGACCTGAAAGAGTGCCAAGCGAGTAGGCCCAAATGTATTAACTGCCAGCTCTTTAATGATTGCAACCACACCAACTTCCCTATAGAGCATGCAGCGTATGCGCAGTCCTGCCCGACTTATCAACGGCAACTGCGTAAGGTGCAAGCGCGCACAGAGTACTCAGACTAAAGCACCAGGTTTTAACTGAACGATCTTGCACCCCATTGAACTGTCAACTGTACTCACACCTAGACAGTCCTCGTTTACAGTTACCGTAATCAATTCCCATTTCTACAGCTCTACAAGCTCACTTCAATGTTTAAGACGTCGCAAAGTTTGTCAATAAACAACCTTTTCTACTACCTCTTAGACAACTGGAAGCAATTCAAATTAACACTACCAACTTGGAGCAGGAGGAGGTTAGGTTTATCCAGGTCAACCTGCAGCGGGCACGAGCGGCGACAGCACAACTCACACACTACGCAGTGGAGGAGAAGATGGACTTTCTCCTGATCCAGGAGCCTTATACTGTCAACAATCATGTGGCTGAACTCCCACTGTCGTGGACGGTTTTCGAGCACAAAGGAGAGGGGGTCCGTGCAGCCATAGTGTGCTGTCAAGCAAAATGGGCTCCGGTAATAGTTCAGACAGGGGGAGATCTGATTACCCTGGCCTTAGAAACGCAAGGTCTTCAACTCCTTCTGTCCAGTGTTTACATATCGCCAACAGATGATGTCACGACTCAACTCGAACTGCTACGTAAGCTCCTGCATAAATATCCCACCTCCCATCACCTTATTGCTGGGGATTTCAACGCGCATTCTGAGCTCTGGGGATATCCACACACGGATCCCAGGGGTCGGAGGTTGGAAGATTTCATTGCGAGTCATGACCTGTTAATACTTAATGATCCTGCCAGCCTACCAACCTTTAAAACAGTCAATGGTAAAGGCTGGCCAGATGTCACCCTGGCAACGTCGGGCATAGCCTCAGCATTAAATGATTGGACAGTCCAAGACGCTGTTACAAATTCTGACCACCGTTATGTGACGTACAGTCTTATAAAACAGCATGGTAGGCTTGTGGTTAAGCGCTATGCCACTTCCTCCTATAAAATCAAGAAACTAGTCCGAGTACTATGTAAACATCTGGAGCTGAAAGAACAGAGCATCAAAGACTGTAGCACCCCTGATGAAGCGGAACACACTACCCAGGACATAGTACAAAGCATCCAAAGAGACTGCGACAATACGCTCGGCCTGAAGAAGCCGAAAGTTCTGCAGCTGGCCAATTGGTGGAACAAGGATTTACGGACGCAGCGCAGTAAAACAAGAGCCCTGAGGAGACGAATGAAAAACGAAAGAGATCAGGAGCTTAGACAACGCTATAGCGTGGAGTATAACAAGGCGCAAGCGCGGTACAAGAAAGCCATTCTACAGGCAAAACTAGAGAGCTGGAGGAAATTTTGTAGCGAGTCACTTGAACCATATGGAGTGCTACATAAAATTGCCACTAACAAAATATTTAAGCCTCCGCAACTACGGACACCAGCAGCCAGCACAACTCCTACCATAAACTTCATGGAGGCGGCACTAGTAAAAATCTTGGACGCAGTGTTCCCTTCAGAGAACGATGATATAGACGACCTGACGACCAGTGACTCCTACAACTTAATTACAAATATGCCTGATGATCCTTATTTTACAGTTAAGGAGATTACAACAATTCTCAAAACTCTGCCACGGAAAAAGGCGCCAGGGTCGGACTCAATCGACTATGCAATCCTTAGGGCGGTCCAGAAAGCGAGACCGGGTTTCCTGGCCCTCTACTTCAATAAGCTCCTCGACCTACAATATTTCCCCATTCTCTTTAAAAAGGGGCAGGTGGTTCTCTTCGCCAAAGAAGGCAAGGACCCTGCTGATCCCAGGTCGTACAGACCCATCTGTTTACTACCAGCCATGGGAAAGCTGTTGGAAAAACTTTTAATTGCCAGGCTAAAACACCACATAGAGAAGCAGGGTATTTTATCCAGTGCGCAGTTTGGCTTTCGAGAGATGAGATCTACCCTTCATGTACTGCAGAACGTTAAGATGGAGGTCCAGAGACTTCATGAAGAGAATCAGCATGCAGCCATACTTAGTCTGGACCTACAAAGCGCATTTGATTCCCTGTGGTGGCCGTCGATTCTGGAGGCTCTCCACGCAGCCAACGTTCCGAACAACCTGTTCCAGATGATTAAAAGTTACCTAAGCAATCGTACCATTGTGGCAATACATCACGGAGGTGGTTGTTGTTGTTGTTGTTGTGGGTGAAATTTTGGCGCAAAACCAGAAATGATTATACTGCGCCAAACACAAGGTGATGAGATAAAAAGTGATATGGACAATGAAATTAAAATAGGTATGAATTAAACAAGTAGGTAAAAGAATGTACAAAATCCAGAGGATGAGGTCATATAAAATCAGTTAAAATCACAAGTCTCTTGAAACTAACATACAAAATTAAAATCAGTTTAGATGAGGTGGTAAACACCAATGTCTTTTAAATAGAAAAATAAGTTACGATTAACCTCTCTTCCAATTAAATGGTCGAGAGGTAAGTCGCAGCTGTTAAAATATTTCTGACGAATACTATTAAAAGATGGACATTCAATTAAAAGGTGACGGACAGTTAAACATACACCACATTTTGAGCACAGGGGCTCAATGTCAGCATTTAAAAGATATTTATGTGTCATTCTGGTGTGACCGATTCTAAGTCTTGTCAAAAGAACTTCCTCCTTACGTCTTCCAGTAAATTTCCAAAGTTCGATTCTAGGTTTCACGCTCTTTAATTTATTAAAAGACTGAACATCCCAAAACTGCTGCCATTTTTCCAATATCTTTTGCTTTATAAAACTACTAATGTCTGTGATAGGGATGAGGTGACTGGATATTTCTACAGCTGATTTTGCGACGACATCTGCCCGCTCATTACCTTTTATACCGGTATGCCCGGGAACCCAGCAATAGAGAATTTCCAATCCGAGCATTTTTAATTTCAAGTTGAGTTTCAGGATATCAAAAATTACCGGATTATGGGTGTTCGAAAAAGCTTCTAAAACTTTTAGCGCGCTGTAGGAATCTGAATAAATTATAAACTTTTTCTGCCGTCGCTTTGATACGTACAAAAGTGAATGATATATTGCGGTAAGTTCAGCTGTTAAGACTGAGGAAGCGTGGTGCAAACTTCTGCCTTCTACATGGTCACCAATTACAAATGCCGTCCCAACGTGACAAGTTGACTTTGAACCATCTGTGTATATTGGAATATATTCTTGATATTTATACCTGTGATCAGCAAAAAGTTGGGTGTAGATGACATTGTTAGTGTGTTTTTTCATCTGATGCGAAAAAATTTCAAGAATCTGGATTCCTGCCTGTTCCCAAGGAGGAATTTCAAAGTATTGCATGGCTTGGGGGGATATATCAGACAGGGAGAGCTCCTCGATCAGAGGGCGAACTCTCAAAGAAAACGGAGGCACACAGGATGGCCGTGCATCAAATAAAGTGTCACAGCCGTTATCAGTCAAAGCCAGCCTATTAGGATTGTCAGGCCGTGACAAGATGCCAAAATAATGCAAGAGAGACAACTGCTCACGCCTCAAACTAAGTGATGGTTCATGGCAATCAACGTAAAGACTCTGAACAGGAGATGTCCTGAAAGCTCCAGAACAAATCCTCAGAGCCCGACGATGCACAGGATCCAGTCTTAGCAACACAGAAGACCGAGCCGATCCGTAGACAACTGAGCCACAGTCCAGTCTAGAGCGGACAAGCGCTCTACAGATGCGAAGCATGGAGCATCGATCAGCACCCCAGGAGGCACTCGCCAGGACCCCCAGTATATTAAGCGCTTTCATGCACCTCTCTCTCAGCTGTAAAACATGGGAAAGGAAAGCTAGTTTCTGGTCGAATACCACTCCTAAAAATTTCGCCTCAGGTGCAACTGGAATGATAGATCCATCAAGGTACAATTCAGGCTCAGGATGGAGACCCCTCCCTCCACAAAAATGCACGCAGACGGTCCTCCGTTCAGAAAACGCAAATCCCTGCTTGACCGACCATTCGTGGATCCCACTCAATGCGATCTGCAGCCGCCTCTCCATATGTCTCACATCCGCCCCCCGACAACCAATCTGGAGGTCGTCAACATACAAAGATCCCAAAACAGTTCGAGGAAGTTCCCTCAATACAGAGCCGATTTTCAGACCAAATAAAGTGACACCAAGAACAGAGCCCTGAGGCACACCCTCTTCTTGTTCAAAGCTTTTTGACAAAACAGAGCCAATCCCAACTTGGAAGGTCCCAGCACTCAAAAAATTCTGAATGAAAAATGGTAGGTTGCCACGCAAGCCACTATCATGGAGATCACGAAGGATCCCATACCTCCATGCCTTATCATAAGCTTTTTCAATGTCAAAAAAAATAGAGACAAGATGGTTTCTTCTAAGGAAAGCTTTACGAATAGATGTCTCCAAAAGGAGCATATTATCTATAGTGGTCCTTCCCTTTCGGAAACCACTTTGATAAGGTGATAGTACACTATTCTTTTCTAAGAAATACACTAGGCGGCTGTTTACCATCTTTTCAAACAGTTTGCATATGCAGCTAGTAAGGGCTATTGGCCGATAATTCGAGGGATTCCGCGAGTCTTTTCCTGGCTTAGCGATAGGAATGACAACAGCTCTCCTCCATGCACTGGGAAAAGTATGCTCCTTCCACACCCTGTTGTAAAGAGTGAGAAGGGCGTTCAGTGACTTATAGGATAGATGCTTCAGCATATCGTAGCTCACGCCGTCAAGACCCGGACAAGATTTGCGTGTCTGGAACAAAGCTCTCTTTAACTCAAGCATAGTAAAATCCCTATTGTAGGGTTCAGAGTTGGAGGAATTGAAAGCTATGGGATTTTTTTCGGAGCGCTGCTTAATAACAAGAAATGCGGGAGAATAATTTCTGCTGGAAGAAACGGCAGAAAATGTCTCACCAATAGTATTTGCAATTTCTTCTATGGAGCT
>KK118311.1:9335-39546 GCA_000611955.2 Stegodyphus mimosarum | reverse complement strand
AACTAAATAAATAAATTATTAAAAATAAAACAACTCAACTTTTAGTATAAATAAACTTGATATTTAAATAGATCCAACAATAGCAGTTTATTAATATAAACTTGGTACCTTTAGCATAACAAAACTTAAAGACTTTAGGTCATAATTTTCTTAAGAAATAATTCGAAATTCTCAAAACTAAATACTATATGATTATTTCTACCACTTTTCACACCTCCTTGACAAAAAATTATTCCATTAAAATATAAATTTTCATTCCCATAGGATTAACATTAGTATTTAAAACTAAAAAAAATAGACAAAACATAAAGACTATAGGCCATATTCTTCAAAAATTATTCTGAAATTCTAAAAACAAATTATTACATGATTATTTCTATCACTTTTCACACCCCATTGACAAAAATTAATTCCATTATTATACATATCTCCATTCCCATAGGATTAACATTAGTACTTATTAAATACAATTTGTATGGTTAACTTCTTTTTAAATTAATAAATCCAATACATTACCATGTCACGCGCATCAGTAATATCTACAAACGAAAATATAACAGATGCAACAAGTGATTTAAACCCTCAGACCCTGATAGATTCCGATATTGCATATAGTGAAAAAATTAACATTTTATACGAAAGATGTGATGTGATGAGTGAAATTTTTATGCGCAAAACCAGGAATGATTATATCGCGCCAAACACAAGGTGATGAGATATAAAGTTATACATAACACAGTGAAATTAAAGCACCTATGAATTAAAAAAGTAGATAAAGAAATGTACAAAATCCAAGGGATGAGGTTATATAAAATCAGCTAAAATCACAAGTGTTGAAACTAACATACAAAATTAAAATCAGTTTAGATGAGGTGATAAACACCAATGTCTTTTAAATAGTAAAATAAGTTACGATTAACCTCTCTTCCAATTAAATGGTCGAGAGGTAAGTCACAGCTGTTAAAATATTTCTGACGAATACTATTAAAAGATGGACATTCAATTAAAAGGTGACGGACAGTTAAACATACACAACATTTTGAGCACAGGGGCTCAATGTCAGCATTTAAAAGATATTTATGTGTCATTCTGGTGTGACCGATTCTAAGTCTTGTCAAAAGAACTTCCTCCTTACGTCTTCCAGTAAATTTCCAAAGTTCGATTCTAGGTTTCACGCTCTTTAATTTATTAAAAGACTGAACATCCCAAAACTGCTGCCATTTTTCCAATATCTTTTGCTTTATAAAACTACTAATGTCTGTGATAGGGATGAGGTGACTGGATATTTCTACAGCTGATTTTGCGACGACATCTGCCCGCTCATTACCTTTTATACCGGTATGCCCGGGAACCCAGCAATAGAGAATTTCCAATCCGAGCATTTTTAATTTCAAGTTGAGTTTCAGGATATCAAAAATTACCGGATTATGGGTGTTCGAAAAAGCTTCTAAAACTTTTAGCGCGCTGTAGGAAT
Source organism: Stegodyphus mimosarum (assembly GCA_000611955.2). NCBI lineage: Eukaryota > Metazoa > Arthropoda > Arachnida > Araneae > Eresidae > Stegodyphus > Stegodyphus mimosarum. Next base: position 38,072 of record KK118311.1, on the reverse strand, counting down.
CTGAATAAATTATAAACTTTTTCTGCCGTCGCTTTGATACGTACAAAAGTGAATGATATATTGCGGTAAGTTCAGCTGTTAAGACTGAGGAAGCGTGGTGCAAACTTCTGCCTTCTACATGGTCACCAATTACAAATGCCGTCCCAACGTGACAAGTTGACTTTGAACCATCTGTGTATATTGGAATATATTCTTGATATTTATACCTGTGATCAGCAAAAAGTTGGGTGTAGATGACATTGTTAGTGTGTTTTTTCATCTGATGCGAAAAAATTTCAAGAATCTGGATTCCTGCCTGTTCCCAAGGAGGAATTTCAAAGTATTGCATGGCTTGGGGGGATATATCAGACAGGGAGAGTTCCTCGATCAGAGGGCGAACTCTCAAAGAAAACGGAGGCACACAGGATGGCCGTGCATCAAATAAAGTGTCACAGCTGTTATCAGTCAAAGCTAGCCTATTAGGATTGTCAGGTTGTGATAAGATGCTAAAATAATGCACGCCTCAAACTAAGTGATGGTTCATGGCAATCAACGTAAAGACTCTGAACAGGAGATGTCCTGAAAGCTCCAGAACAAATCCTCAGAGCTTGATGATGCACAGGATCTAGTTTTAGCAACACAGAAGACCGAGCTGATCCGTAGATAACTGAGCCATAGTCCAGTCTAGAGCGGACAAGCGCTCTATAGATGCGAAGCATGGAGCATGGATCAGCACCCTAGGAGGTATTCGCCAGGACTTTTAGTATATTAAGTGCTTTCATGGACTTCTTTCTCAGCTATAAAACATGAGAAAGGAAGTTTAGTTTCTGGTCGAATACCATTCCTAAAAATTTTGCTTCAGGTGCAACTGGAATGATAGATCCATTAAGGTATAATTCAGGCTCAGGATGGAGACCTCTCTTTCTACAAAAATGCACGCAGACGGTCTTCTGTTCAGAAAACGTAAATCCTTGCTTGACTGACCATTCGTGGATCTTATTCAATGCGATCTGCAGTTGCCTCTCTATATGTCTCATATCTGCCCCTCGACAACTAATTTGGAGGTCGCCAACATACAAAGATCCTAAAATAATTGGTGGAAGTTCTTTTAGTACAGAGTTAATTTTCAGACTAAATAGAGTGACGCTAAGAACACAGCCTTGAGGCACACCCTCTTCTTGTTCAGATTTTTGACAAAACAGAGCCAATCCTAACTTGGAAGGTCCTAGCACTCAAAATATTCTGAATGAAAAATGGTAGGTTGCCACGCAAGCCACTATCATGGAGATCACGAAGGATCCCATACCTCTATGCCTTATCATAAGCTTTTTCAATGTCAAAAAAATAGACAAGATGGTTTCTTCTAAGGAAAGCTTTACGAATAGATGTCTCCAAAAGGAGCATATTATCTACAGTGGTCCTTCCCTTTCGGAAACCACTTTGATAAGGTGATAATACACTATTCTTTTCTAAGAAATACACTAGGCGGCTGTTTACCATCTTTTCAAACAGTTTGCATATGCAGCTCGTAAGGGCTATTGGCCGATAATTCGAGGGATTCCGCGGGTCTTTTCCTGGCTTAGCGATAGGAATGACAACAGCTCTCCTCCATGCACTGGGGAAAGTATGCTCCTTCCACACCCTATTGTAAAGAGTTAGAAGGGCATTCAGTGACTTACAGGATAGATGCTTCAGCATGTGGTAGCTCAAGCCGTCAAGACCCGGACAAGATTTGTGTGTCTGGAACAGAGCTCTCTTTAACTCAAGCATAGTAAAATCCCTATTGTAGGGTTCAGAGTTGGAGGAATTGAAAGCAATGGGATTTTTTTCGGAGCGCTGCTTAATAGAAAGAAATGCGGGAGAATAATTTCTGCTGGAAGAAACAGCAGAAAACGTCTCACCAATAGTATTTGCAATTTCTTCTACGGAGCTAATCACTCGGCCATCTTTTTCCAAAAAGGAAAGTGAGTGGTCTTTATATATTCCACATGCTTTTTTAACTCTCTCCCAAACTCGTTTACTTGGTGTAGAGGATGTTATTGTTGACACATATGAAATCCAGGAATCCCTCTGGCTCTGCCGTCTTACTTTTCTCGCATTTGCTTTGGCTCTTTTGAATGCTAAATAGTTTCGCAAAGTAGGGTATCTGCGAAAGATTCCCCAAGCTTTTCTCTGTTTTTGAAGTGCTTCCTGACAGTCACGGTTCCACCAAGGTTTGGAATATTTTAGCAATTTACCCGATGTTCTGGGGATACAAAGCACAGCTGCCTGGTTTATAACATTAGTAATGTATTCCACAGCATCATCGATTTGCACATTTTCTACCATTTCCTCTGTGAGGTCAGCAACAGAAGAGAAGAGGTCCCAGTTTGCCCTTTCAAATATAAATCGAACGGGCCTTGGCATGGAGTTTGCTCCTCTTCGTGCGAGAGATACAAAGATGGGGTAATGATCGCTGCTGTAGAGATCATTGCCGACACTAAAAGTGCAATATGGCAGCAGAGATGGTGAACAAATGGCAAGATCAATAGCGTGGAATGTTCTTGTAGGCTCGTGGAAGTATGTGTCCTGCCCGGTATTGAGGAGACAAAGGCTGTGATCTTCGATCAGCTGCTCAATTTGTCTTCCTCGTGAATTGGTGTCTTTACTTCCCCAGAGCGGACTGTGCCCATTAAAATCTCCTATAAGAAGAAAAGGTTCAGGCAGCTGCTTTACAAGCTCATTTAAACGCTCTTGATCAATGTGCTCATTTGGAGGCAAATAAACTGAAACTACTGAAAATACGACATTGAAATTTATTTGCACAGCGACAACTTGGAGGGATGTCGTCAGAGAAAGTGTATTTGATGGATAGTCCAGTGAGGTGCGGAGGCCTACACCTCCACTGGCACGCTCACTTGCAATATTATCTTTCCTGACGCAGGAAAACCTCCGAAGTTTTGCTGGCTGTTCCGGTTTCAGGTTAGTCTCCTGTAGAGCGAAACATACAGGATGATGAGCGTTGATGATATCTTTTATATCTGTCAAATTCCGGTGGAAGCCGCGACTGTTCCAAGAGACGAGGGTGGCCATTATGTTTGATGTTTGTTCTTTCTGTGTTCTTTCTTAGTTTTTCGCGGAAGCAGATGCTTGGGAGTTTCCAGCCCCTCCTCTACTTCCATACTATCCGAATCCAGAGAATCAGTTATGCCGTCGTGTGAGCTATTACTAAGGCTTCTATTTTTATTATATGTTTTCTGAGCGGTATTTTTTGGTTTACTTTGTACTTGTATTTCTTTTTTTTGAACGGAGTGTGTCGGTTTTTCGTTTTTGTGCCTGCTTGTAGTCTCCTGAGATTTATTTGGGTAGGTTTGGGTGCTGACTGATGTTTGTGTTGCAAAAGATCTTGTTGACTTAACAGCATTAGCAAAAGAAATGTTTGGTCTGATCTGTGTGCTTTGAACTAGCCTTCTGGCTTCGGCATATGATATGTTTTTGTTGACTTTTGTTGTTTGTATTTCCTTTTCTAATTTCCATTTGGGGCACGAGCGAGAAAACGCTGGATGTTCGCCTTTGCAGTTTATACACAGTGGGGCAGCAGTACATGTGTCACTATCGTGGCCAACCATAGCACAACGTGCACACGTGAGTTTGCCACGGCAGGAGATCTTAGAGTGACCAAAGCGCTGGCACTGGAAACATCGCATCGGGTTTGGAATATATGGGCGTACAGGGCAATTGAGGTATCCAGCCTTGATATTCTTAGGCAGATCTGGCGATTTGAAGGTCAGGATCACATGTTTTGTGTCTATCAACTGACCTTCCTTACGCATCTTGATCCGCCTTGCAGCACAGACGTTTTGGTCGGCTAGCTCGGAAACGAACTCTTCTTCGGAAACAGACAGAAGGTCGAATTCCGAGATTACGCCTCTAGAATAGTTTAGTGTTTTGTGTGCTGATACAGTGACATCAATTTGCCCGAGCTTGGTTAATTTAAGGAGGGAGGCAGATTGTACAGCTGACGTTGTGTCAATTAGCAAATCTCCAGACCGAAGACGCTTTATGTTTCTTGGCTCACCTATTGATGAATGTATATATTTATTTATTAGAAAGGGAGACATCTTTTGCATTTCGCCAGAAGGACTTGAGATCAAAAGAAAACGTGGACAATTATTAGGACTATACACATCTGTTTCAGTACGTACTTTTTTCACAGTTGGCGTTTCAGGAGCATTGGCATTTGAAAGGACAGGACTAGATTCTGGGTGACTAATAACATATATTTTATGAGATGCCATATTGAAAAGATTAAAGATTCGGGTCCGACCGCCCCACCCACCACGGAGCCCAACAAGGGAACACAGATTCCTGTGTTAGGGCTAGTCAGACCTATACGCAAACTGAAGCCCCACAGTCGGCTTTCCCGAAAGCAGGAACTCCCGAGAGCTTATCCCCAAGCCACTGACACAAGGACTAGTGACCAGCCGATTGACACCCGTGAGGACGACAAGGTGCCACCCGTTTAGCTGAAGCAGAGGCCAAAGCAGTGTGTTGGGGACAGTACCTCGCCCCTCAACTACCAGGACCCTCCTTTCCAGCGACATGGGTCTCCACGCACGGCAAACACCTGGGCAGTTTTCTCGCCACTTCAGAACCAGAGACAAGGGCTGTTCCAGTCTGTCGTGGCAAGCCCCAAACTCCGAAGAGAAAAACCACAAGGGAGAAAGGAATGAAGAAAGCTTTAGTTCAGAGGAGAAGAGACGGAAAAGAGGATAGATCACTGGGGCTCCAGGATCGTGACACCCGTCTCATCAAGAAGATGATCCCCTGAAGGGCTAGGGTACCTCGGGATTGCCACACCCGTACTCACAAAAGTGAGCCCCTGAGGGCTTTTATACGAAAGTATCAAGACCATCGCAAAGACATATAGAGGAGGAAAATATATACTCCCCTCAGATCTTAGAAAAAATCTTTTACAGTCATTGGAAGCATATAAAAAAATAGCTTTAGAAGGTCCAGAAAATATACCAAAACCACCAACAGTTGAAGAGGGTGTTAATACGTCATCTTTAATTTGCTGCGAATTATCGCATAAACCTACAACTACAACTTTACCAGCCCCTTGTAGAGAAACGCAAGAAACAGCTACACAGCCTACACCAGGCCTTTCATACGCAGCAGCCCTACGAAAATCTATCGTTCAAACAGCCCCAAAACCCACTCTCTTAATTTACCCAAAGGACTCAACAACCAGTCGTAAACTCAAAGAAAAATTAGCCAAGAAGTATCCACTGTCAAAGATTGGAGCACAGGTGAAGGAAATTAGACATTTACAAATAGGTGGTCTAGCTGTAGTCTGCAACTCAGAACAAGATAGAAATAAAATAGAAACAACACTGACAACAAACCAAGCAGCCTCATTTGTAGATATTAAACATCCAGCAACGAAGAAACCACTAACTGCCATACACAATATTTCTACTGATATCCCACAAGAAGATATTGAGACTGCCATATTTACAGAATTTGATTTGGACAATAGTGATATCAACTTTCTATTTAACTTAAGACAGCGGAAAAATGGATATGTCAAGTGGATTGCAGAATGTAGCCCACAAGCCTTCAGCACAATCATGTGCAATCCAAAGTTGTATATCGGATGGCAGGGGCACAACATCACAGAACATTTCAATGTTAAAAGATGCTACAAATGCCAACGATTTGGTCATCTCCAGAAAGACTGTAGAAGTCATTACTACTGCGCACATTGCGCCGGTTATCACGACACCAGGGAATGCGATGCTGAAAGACCAGGCTGCATCAATTGTATCGACTACAGTAACAGAACAGGAAACAATATCTCAATCGAACATCCTGCCTACTCCAGCGAATGCTTCTGTTATCAAACCTACATTAATAGAATCAGAAGCATTACAACATACGAGTAAGGGCGCAATACATATATCCTCTCGAAGTGGCTTCAATAATATTAATTGTCTACAAATAAATTTACAAAAAGCCCAAGTAGCTACAGCTCAAGTAATAGCATTTGCACTAGAAAACCAGATTGATATAATATTAGCACAAGAACCCTATACAAGAAATGGCAAAATTATGGGTTTCCCACTCCCATGGACGCCTTACTATAAAGAAGATTCTAATGCTCCTCCACGTGCAACTATAATTAACTGTAATCCGAATCTTACTCCGTCGATCCTCCAACTAAACAGAGATCATACAACCATCATTTTAGAAACAGAAAAATTCAAAATAGCTCTTACATCAATCTACTCCAGCCCTACAGACGACATTGCTTCAGCAATAGTTTTCCTCGATAACCAATTGAGTCAACTAAAAGGAACACATCAAATAATTTGTGGAGACTTTAATGCACATTGCGTCTCCTGGGGTTATAGCACAACAGATACAAAAGGACAGAAATTAGATTTTTTATCATCCAAGAATCTTGTGCTGTTCAACAATCCGTATACCATCCCCACTTTCGATAGAATCTATGCAGTTGGTTGGCCTGACTTAACCTTCACTACAGCCTTCACTTCTCAATTTATTCAAAACTGGACTGTCAGGGAAGAAATAAGTTTATCAGACCACAAATATATTACATTTAATATCATAGAAAACTACTCAATCCCAGTTTTCATTCGCTATAATCTCCCAGGAAGGAAAATTCGCCAATTCAGCAAAAAGATACACAGCATCCTAAATAATATCAGAAGACAACTTTCATTAATTTCTACTTTAGAAGAAATAGAATGTTTTTCTGAAATGCTAATAACAACTTTTCAAGATATCTGTCAAGAATTACTCCCTTTACGCAACTCAAAGAAATTAAATTCAATACACTGGTGGAATAGTAGCCTTAGAATCCAACAGAAAAAATGTAGAGCTCTTAGAAGACGCCTTAAATCAGAAAGACGTACTGGTAACTCCCTTAATATCCTACAAATTTACCAAAAAGAGAGAGCCCTATACAAAAGAATGATCATCAACTCTAAAATTCAAGCATGGAAACAATACAGTAGCAATATTAAAGAAACATATGGAATACATCATAAAATAATATGCAATAAAATTTTTAAACCTACACAGGTACATATACTAGACAATACAGTCACAAGCCCTACTAAAGACACGATCAACAAGATATTAACAACAGTATTTCATGCGGATGATAGTGCTGAAGATACGACACAGCAAGCATTAATTAGAAACAGAGACGAGATACTAAATACCTTAAAAGATAGAGCAATCACAATCAATGAAATCAAAGCTACCCTACGCAATATTCCAAAGAAAAGAGCACCTGGCCCAGATGGCATTGATTATAATACGAGTATTACAAAGACCATCATCAATGCACACCTTTACTTCTTTTGCGATTACTTTAATAAACTTTTTACACATGGAATATTCCCAAAAGTTTTTAAAATAGGTAGAGTAGTCCTTTTTCTAAAAAAGGGTAAAGACCCACATCTTCCAGACTCATACCGTCCAATATGCCTACTTTCAGCTATTGGAAAAATTTATGAAAAAATAATAATCTACAGACTAAAATATCATCTTCACAATATGAATTACTTAAGTGAAAATCAATACGGATTTCGTCCAGGCAAATCAACATTGCAAATCCTGGATAAAATACTACAAAATATCTATACTAATCGAAACTCCGGTCATCACAGTGCTTTTATCAGTATCGATCTTAAAAACGCATTCGATACATTGTGGTGGCCGGCGATATTAGAAGCTCTAAGAGAAGCACAGTGCCCTAGCAATATCTATTCAACATTCAAAAGCTACTTGTCAGAAAGAAAAATTATCTTTATCACAAGCAAAGGAATCATTACAAGAAATCACAATAGAGGTTGCCCACAGGGTTCATGTGCTGGGCCAGATCTGTGGAATTTAACTTTTAACAGTGTATTAAAATCACCCTGGCCAGCACATACCCAAATTTACGCTTATGCAGATGATACAGCTTTCATAGTCCGAGGACACACAAGGGAAGAATTAGAAAAGAACTCCAACGAAACGTGCAATATTTTCCAAGAACTTTGTACAAAAATAAAACTCTCTATTTCAGAAACAAAATCACAAATCCTCCTAATTCCGAAAAAGGGTGGCTCTCTAGTAAGAAGACCATGCATCAAAATTAACAACAAAAGAATCTCTATTAAATCACATCTAAAATTTCTAGGCCTAATATTTGATGAAAAGCTTAACTGGGCACAACACATAATGGAATTAAAAAAACGAACGACAGAAATAGCAACTAAAATGAAACAACTACAAGGATACAAATGGGGTTTAAACCCATATATACAAAAAACACTTTATCAAACTGTCACAGAAAAAATTGTAACATATGCAGCAAGTATATGGGCAGAACCTATGCGGGGCAGGAAAATACGACAACTACTTAGCATACAACGCCCTTTTGCATTACAAATAACAAAAGCTTATTCCACGACTTCAACGAATGCATTAAATGTCATGGCAGGATTAATACCACTGCACCTAAAGGTTCTTCAAGAATCAGCCTTACAATCTGTGAAACAACTACATAAGCCTATCTCTTTTTTTGATAAAATCTTCCTACCACAATATTATGAAGAAAAAGTACAGCATTTAGAAACACATCCAGCAAAACAAGGAAAAGGCATACAGGTATTTCTAAAAAACGAAAATATCCCCTTTTATCCACAATTGAAAATATACACAGATGGTTCAAAGATTAACTCACAAACAGGATGTGCCCTGGTGGCTTTCCATAGTGAAATACAAATTTATTCCTGGATGGGACATCTACATGAAAATAATAGTGTTTTTCAAGCAGAAGCCTTCGCCATTCTAGAAGCAATTAAATATTCAATATCGACAAAAGAGAAAGAAATTCAAATTATCACAGATAGTCTATCCTCATTATATGCAATAAAAAATACAAAACATTGGTCTCCAACAATAAATACAATCCAAAAATTACTATCGGAGCAAAAAGATCTTAAAATAATACTTACATGGACAAAAGGACATGCAGATAATATAGGGAACAACACAGCCGATCGACTTGCAAAAGAAGCAGCTGAGAATACGGCAACCAATCCAGTACAAATAAAATGGCCACCATCTCATCTTAAAAGAGCTCTACTATTAAAAACAGTTTCACAATGGCAAGAAGAATGGGAAAATGCTGAAACAGGACGACGAACATATTACCATATTTCTTACGTAAACCAAGACAGGCAAATCACAAGTCAACAACTAGTCAGATTCATATCCGGTCATGGTCCATTTCCAGAATACTTTTATAAACACGGCATCACCAATACAGATACATGTGTATGTGGAACTCTAGGAGATCCAGAACATATTACGTCATGCCCTTTAACGCAAGCTATGCATATTAGGATACCATCAACAAATAGACAAGCCTTCTGCAAATTCCTCATCAAACAGAAGTATCTCGTTCAACGCATAATCAAAATAATGGAACTCCTATTTAATTACGGAACAGAACTTTGTCAAGTAGTTTAACACTCTTCACATCAAAGCTTCATAAAAGCTTAAAGTACTTTATCTAATCTTCTACTCAGTACTAAACGTCAATTTAATATCAATACTTCTTTTTCAATTTACTTGTCTGTATTATATATTCACCTAAATTTCTTCTTCATATAAATCTAAGTTATTTGAATTTTCATGGTATCATTCTATCCAATACTACTGTGTAAATACTACTTACTACTGTATATCAACTACTGAAAAAATACTGCATCAACTCTTGTATACAAACTACTGTGTTATAACTAATGTGTACAACAAGTTACGTTAAATATTAGCAGCCACGTCTAAAATGACAACTATTGTTAAATATATCATCAATGGTCATTACTATATATGAAATGTTTACAATGAAATGTTTATATGAAATGCGAATTGTGAATTGTTATTGGAAACTGTATATATGAATTCTAAATTGTACTGAAATAGTGTATTGCAAAACGTAGATATGTACTCTAAATTGTACTTAAATATTGTTTTTAATTAGTTTTTAACTAATGTTTTTAAATATGTTTGTACATATGCATTCTAAATTGTATATATGTATTCAAAATTGTACTTAAATAGTGTTTACTTTTAACTATGCATAACTAATTTATACATTTATTGTGATTTGTAAACACACAAAATTGTAAAATGTAAAACAACTTCAAACAAATTAATTATAGGCATATTAGTTATCCATTCAAAATTGTAACACAAATTATTATGTTTAAAAATGTATTTACTATTTGCAATTGTATATATTGTATAGCACTATATGTAAAAATTTGGATTTTCAAATAAATTCCCAGTGACCATTTGAGGTAGCACATGGTGCAGCAGAACTAGACGTTGGGCTTCGGCGCCCGGTGCGAGACTTTTTCATGTGAATTGCCCACTGAAGGGGTTGTCTCTGGATAGGGGTGGACGTGGTGCAATACCTATTAACCTCAATGGTAAAGGCAAGGTGCCCACGTCCTCCGTCACCTGTCACCTGTCTAGAGCAACCCAGACCAGCTCCGACCACCAAGCGTGTAGGACGTGCTTTTCGTCGCTCCGTGAAAATCCGGCTGCATCCGCGGAAATATCGCTATTACAGTAATAATTTTTATATATGTGTGTGCAGAATCGTCTAAGGATTCCAACAAGGTGTGAATTTTGTGTGTGTGATATTTTTCATTTTAAAAGCATTTTTAAAAGTCGACCAGGCTACCGCAAAAGTGCGCGGAAGTGATCATCTCTGCAGCCGCACCCTCGACGGAAGGTTCCCGGGACGCCAGCACGTGCTTCCCTAGTAAGCTTCGTCTCTGAGAGCAAAGTGCAAATTTCGGATAAAACGTTTAAAAATCTGTAACTCAGCACCTAATTAAGCCAGGAATACCGTTCGAAGGACTCTAAGGTAGGAATTTATTTTTCCTTCAAGTCAATACTAATAGATGTCCCTACATTAATTTTTTAACATTTCGAAATTTTTAACATAACATTTTTAACATTTGGACGTTGTGCATAGTACCAGCTGATATACTGACTTTGGAGATTTTTATCTCGAATAATAGACTCTTCTCAGTAATTTTTCGTATTTATACTAATAGTACCCTATATAGAGATTGTATAAGTAATTAATATCACTGGTAAAATTATTGTTATTATTAATTAACTAAAACTCTCTAAAGAAAGGTACTTATTCAGTCATAGCATTTTTAAGCAATGTATAAAATTGTTATTTCTTTTCAAAAATCAATATCTCCGCGTCTGTTTCAGATATATTTATGTACTAAAGATATAATTGTGTGTTTTTGTATGCTCTATTATTCTGTAATACTATTTGGTACTAATATTAGTTACTTTGCAATTTGAAAATTTCATAATAATTTTCTCCAAGTCCAATCCTACATCAACTCACCCCTGTGTTCCCATGTTAAAATTTTGAGTGTACCTCCACAGGGTCGGGCCATAGGGCTGAACCATTTACCACGTGGTGTTGTTTACGTTCTGTACTCTGAATCTTTACAACGTTTACAGTGTTACATTGATATTTCGTGTATATTAAGGCTTTCTAATGCTCTTTAACAACTGAATACTACTTGCAATGGTGATTTATATGTTTTATTTTTAAAATATCTATACTACTATACTCATTAATTCAGTTATTCATAATATCAGTGTATTTTTGTTGAAAATATTGCTATTCAAAATGTGTCCACCAATGCTATTCATGTACCTTGAAAAATTTTTATAAGTCCAGCACCAAAAAAATATAAAGGTAAATTTTAGGGATTAAAACCTCATACTCAGAAACACTTTTTAGACAAATAATACGCTAAGCCCCCCATTTTTTCAAACTCTAGCTAGCCCCCCAATTTTCATTCATAGGTCCCCCTTTAGATCCTATTGACAACCCCAGCAGCCCCAAACCTCTAACTCTTATAGTACCCGAGTAATTACTGTTTTAATTACGTTTAATTTCATTTTATTTCTCTCATAGCTCACCCCCTAATCATTCTATGAACCCATAACCATAATTTTCACTCTCCACATAAAATTATCTTTCTTTAGACACCAAACATATAGTTAAAAAGTTACAAGCCCATACACCCCTTCTTTCCCCCTTTTTGATTCAAACCCCCACTTTTTATTTCTCAAATAACTCCGTAACTATCTAACCTAGAGTCTCCATTCAAATTCCATTCGACTCGTCTTCTTGCCCTCTTTCCAACAATACCTTCAACCCACCTCTGCGCCCCCCCTTATTTTTGCCCCCTTTTTAATCTCGTTTTATTTCTCTTTTATCTCCTAAACCACTCCATGTAGGACTCCAATTCCACCACAAGGCTGACTTAGAGAAACAAGTCAAGTGTATAAATGGCATGTAGTACCAAAATCTAGGACTCTAAGTGTTAATAGGTTTTTCATCTAAATTCAGTTCTAAAAATTTTCTATGCCTGGCACACTGAAGCTCAACCTTGTCGCATCTTCTAACATCGCATAACGTTACAGCTACAGCCATTATTGGCCACATTAGTTTGTCCACCATTGTTGGACATAACTAGAAACACTTCGCCAGACTACCAACTTCTACGGCAGGTTAAGACTATTAGCAATATCAAATTATACAGGCAAACGTGCACAGCTACGTGTAAGTTCAGTGGTTCCAATATAAGACTATTTCCAAAACTCAGAATAACAAAATAACTGCAATTTTGCTGAAGAACATGTCACGTCCTTCAGTATTACCAACAGACGCTGACCCCTCGGATTCGCAAGACACTCCAGACGCATCACAGATATTAGCCTCGGACTTACCTCACGAAGTTAAAATTTCTATACTGTATGAAGACATAAGGCAAGTCGCAATAACAAATAGAAGCACCAAATATTTATTGCCATCAGATCTCCGAGCTCGCCTCCTGAACTCACTGGCAGCACTGCAGACACTTGCCATAGAAGGGCCAGGATATTCAGCAAAACCGTCGACAGTAGACACGGGGGTAAACACTTCCACTGTCCACTGCTGTGAACTAGCGCACAACCTACATTCTCAGACAACAGCGCAACAACCCACTCCACAACACGTGCCTTCTACACCAACTAACGATAGACGGCAGACGTTTGCAGAGATCGTTAGAAACAAGAAGAAGCCGAGCCTCCTAATACGCCCAAAGGCTGACGTAACAACACAAGAATTACGTTCACAACTAAACGCCAAAGTACCACTCTCGAAAATAGGAATAGATAAGATCATCAATAAAAATACAGGAGGATTAGAAGTAGTGTGCAATACCACTGAAGATGTCACAGCCTTGGAACAGCAAATTAAGCAAAATGAACTCCCGGCCGATGTCACGAGGCCACACAAACGAAAACCAAGATGCGCAGTCCTCGACCTGCCGGAAAAAATCCAACCAGAAGTACAAGCAGAACTTAGCGCCGCAACAAACTTACCAAGCAACATTTTCAAGCCCCTCCACTGCCTCAGAGGAAGAAGAAAAGGGACGGTCAAGTGGGTGTTCGAATGCGAATCAAAGGGCTTCCAAACCATCATGCAGCAGCCGAAAATATTCCTTGGGTGGCAAGCCCATAAAGTCACAGAATACGCAGGCATCAAGCGCTGCTACAAATGTCAGCAGTACGGACACACTCAAGCAGAATGCAATAGTCCTAAACAATACTGCTCATACTGCGGCGGAGAACATGGAGTACGAGACTGTACTGCACACAAACCACAATGCATCAACTGTGGGGATGCAAACACCCGCTATGGCTTCAACTACAAGTACGACCACCCAGCATACCATCCCGACTGTCCACAATATCAACGAAGATTACAGCTCATTCGAGACAGCACAGATTACTAACTGCCAGCAACAGACATTAACCACAGCAGCAGCACACTACAGCGTAGAGAACACAAACTTGACCATCAACGAGTCACATGGTACGATAAACGACATTAACGACACAAGACTGCATCGGCAAACACCAATTCGGTGCCTGCAAATAAACCTCCAACGAGCCACAGCAGCTACAATGGAAACAATAAAATATTCAGTGGAGGAGAACATCGACATTATATTTGCTCAAGAATTATACTGCTTAAACGGGATAGCTGTGGGTTTCCCACTAAATTGGACAGTATATCAGAAAGAAGACACAGATAATCCACCCAGAACAGCAGTAGTTAATTGCAATCCCGCCTGGAACCCCACAATAATGATTGCAGAGCGGGATATAGTTGCTGTACTGCTAGAAGTCCACAATCTCACAGTAGCACTGGTCTCTGTTTATTCATCGCCAAATGCAGAGTTAGTATCGTCACTATTCAAAATCCAACAGCTCATGCACACTTATAAAAATACGCACTTTCTAATCACTGGCGACTTTAATGCGCATAATACCACCTGGGGGTACGCTACGACGCAACCAAAAGGTCGAGAATTAGAAGATTTTATACACAGCCAGAATCTAATTCTCCACAACTACCAAAATGAAACACCAACATTCGACCGCATACACTCAAAGGGTTGGCCAGACATTACGGTCACAACGCAAGAACTAGCACAATACATTCAAGACTGGATGGTTGTGGAAGGCCAGAGCATATCAGACCATAATTACATCCGATTTTCAATAGCACACGCCACGGCCACAACAATAATCAAACGTTACAATCTGCCAGGTCGCAAAGTTAAAAGGTATACAACGGCTATCAGGACACAGTTATCCACATATTTACCACAAATAAATCAAGCCGCAACAAGACCAGACATCGAGGCAATAACAAGCAAAATAATGAGTACCATCAAGAAGGTATGTGATGAAATGCTTCCCGTCAGGACAACAAAGAAAATAACGTCCATTAATTGGTGAAATGGCAACCTTCGGGCGCAACAGCAGAAATGCCGTGCGCTACGTCGACGCCTGAAGCAGGAAAGACGGCGAGATGCACCATCAACAACACTCATAACATATCAACGTGAACGTGCGCTGTACAAGAGAATGATTCTCCAGGCGAAACTAGAGAGCTGGAGACAATTTTGCACAAACAATAATGAAGTATTTGGCCTGCACCACAAAATTGCTTCAGGGAAACTATTTAAACCAGCTACGTACCAACTGCTTGCAAACCCTGACGTTAGACCAACACACAGAGGCGACAATTAAGGAAATACTTAACACAGTTTTCACGGAGGACAATCCAACAACAGATCAACAAGAACATACGTATGCAAGCTTCAGAGATAAACACCGCAAATGACGCCCCCTTCCAGAAGACGGAAATCCTACAAGTCCTGCGACAACTCCCACAGAAAAAGGCACCAGGGCCGGATGGGATAGACTACCGCATAGCCAAAATCACAGTTAAAGCAAATATACGCCTATTTCAAGAACTATTTAATCGACTCCTATCTTCAGGATTGTTCCCAAAATGTTTCAAAATAGGACAAGTAGTACTATTTTTGAAAAAGAATAAGGACCCCAAGCGAGCGGATGCCTACCGACCAATCTGTCTGTTATCGGCACTTGGGAAAATATGAGAAACTTTTAATGAATAGGCTCAGACACCACCTTAGCATAACAAATTATCTCAGCAATGATCAATATGGTTTTCGATCCGGCAGGTCAACACTCCATGCATTACTAAGGGTAAAGGTTAGGTTAGGTTAGGTTATTCAATTACGGCAAAGCACACGAGGGCTATCTGCCTAAAGGGAGGGATGCCTTCGTGGAGGACTTTCTAAGGGAAACTGGCTCGTATACACGTTACACATGGGGAAAACCACGAAAACGCCCATGCAGCCAGCCCGTTCGCGGGATTCGAACCTCGGACCGAACTACCAGTGTTCAGCGTCTTTACCGCTCGGCCGCTGGTGGGCTCTAAGGGTAAAGGACACCATATTACAAAACAAATTCTCGGGCCACCACACAGCTTTTATCTCCGTGGACTTGAAGAGTGCCTTCGATACGCTGTGGTGGCCAGCTGTTCTACAAGCTTTGAGGAATTCAAAATGCCCAAAGAATATATATCATACACTAGACAGCTACCTGAAAGAGAGGAGCATAATATTCCTACATAACAGCGGTATCTATCAGCAGGCACAAACACAGGGATGCCCGCAAGGATCCTGCGCCGGGCCATTCCTGTGGAATCTCACTTTCAACTCCGTCATAATACAGCCCTGGTCTGAACATACCAATGTAATAGTCTACGCCGACGACACAGCATTTATAGTGAAGGGCTCCACACGGGAACAACTACAAAAGCACGCACAAGGAACATGCAATCTCTTCCAACAAAGATGTGCGGCCCTAAAACTCAAAATAGCGGAAGAAAAATCGCACATACTTCTGGTCCCGAAAAAAGGAGGAACATTAAACAGACAGCCAACAATCACTTTATATGGAAAACGACTACGCATAAAACGCGAGTTAAAATACCTAGGCATCACATACGACGATAAATTTAACTGGATACCGCACGTACTATAAATCAAAAAACGCACTGCACAAATTGCTCAGCACCTAAGAATGATGGCCATCAATGGGGGTTGAACTCCTACATTCTAAAGATCCTATATCACACGACAGTAGAAAAAATTGTTACATATGGGGCAGCTGTATGGGCCAATCCTATGCAAGGCCGGAAAGTTAAACATCTGTTGAGCATACAGAGGCCCTTTTTTTTAAACATAACCAGAGCATTCAGAACGTCACCGACAAACGCATTAGCAGTTATAGCAGGGATTATGCCCATATATATTACAGTGGAAAAAGAGGGCACGTACCAACTTGTCAAGCAACTAGGGCAAATAGCACAATTTGGAGACGAGTTATATACGACGGATAGCTTAGAACAAAACATCAACAAGCTCCACATACATCCTTCAACACAAGGGAACGGCATAAACGTGAATATCAAGCAAGGCACAAGAGCCACACATACTGATGTCAAATATTACACAGATGGCTCTAAAATTGAAGACAATACAGGATGCGCTTACATAGCCTTGAAGGAACAAGTCATACTGAAACAGTGGAAGGGTCACCTGGATGCACATAACAGTGTATTCCAGAGCGAAGCCGTAGCGATCTTACGTGCGATTCAGGACTTGGCGCAACAACAACAGACACCAGGCTACATAATAACGGACAGTCTCTCAACGCTGTATGCTATTTTAAATCCCCTACATAGTTCCCCAATCATCACAGCAATTCAGGAAAAACTATGTCAATATAGCTCACGGAACATATACTTAGAATGGACAAAGGCACACGTTGGCAACTATGGCAACGAGGCCGCCGATAAATTAGCCAAAGAAGCAGCCCAAAATCAAGAAGCTGAACGGCTACAGATTCCATGGCCTGTATCCTATATCAAGAAAAAACTACAAAATGCTGCCCTCCAAAAATGGCAGGCAGCATGGGACACAGAGACCACTGGCGACGAGCACATGCACATATGCCAAAGATCGACATAGCTCGGCTAGTACGGCTACCGCAAGTGGTATACTATGTAACAGGACACGGCCCGTTCCCTGTCTATTTTGAAAAGCACGGAACTACATCAGCATACTGCAGTTGCGGTGAACCAGGAACACCAGAGCACTACCTAAGTCAATGTCCACTAACAGAGGGATTACATATCCCATTCCCGCAAACGAACAGGCAGGCGTTTGCAAAATTCATGATCAAAGAAAAACACCTAGCCAAGAAAATAGTACAAATAGTAGATAAACTGATGGACTTGGGCACAGATCTCTGCCAGGTATAGTCGCCCCACCATGGTAACATATACAAACTCATGGTCATGGATCTCTGGTGTATCCGTGGATAATTACATTTATACAATTATCTATGTATCCTTGCACTATAATGCAATCTAATATATGTGTACTTTTATTTATATTATCGCGCCATGTGTCGTATTATATATCTAAGTTTTGTTTATTCATTACATACACTCACGTTTGTGAAAATTGCAACACCAAGAAGGAATCGTCATAATTGAATGCAATTTAATACACAGTTGAGTGGTAGTATTACAAATAAATGATTAAATGTTCAAAGCAAACAAACAAGAACAAGAGATCAGAATCAGTATTTTGTGTGGCCACCACGCGCCGCAATAAGTGCTGCTACACGAAGTGGCATGGAGTCAAACAAAGTTTGAATGTCTGACTGAGGAAGAGCATTCCATATCGTTTGTACGCGTACCCAAAGTTCGTCTGCAGACGCAACAGGACGAGGATCACGAGCAAGACGCCGACCAATGACATCCCACACATGTTCAATTGGCGACATATCCGGGGAACACGCAGGCCAAGGAAGAAGCTGTACCTGCTGCGCTGCAAAGAAGGATTTAACAATCCGAGCAGTATGAGGGCGGGCATTGTCCTGTTGAAATACAGCGCCTGGCAAGCTTTGAAGGAAGGGAACAGCTTCGGGCTGTAGAACTTCACGGATATACCGGTTGCTGTTCAGATTGCCCACAATTCGTAGCAATTGAGATCGTCTATGATATGCTATGGCGCCCCAGACCATAACTCCGGGTGTTCGTCCACTGTGGCGTTCGATAATGCACTCCGGAAGGTGGCGTTCACCGGCATAGCGTCTGACACGAATGCGGCCATCATGGTACCACAAATTAAAGCGGGATTCGTCAGAAAACACGACATGCTGCCAATCAGCACGCCAGTCTCTATGCTGATTGGCCCATTGTAGCCGCAGGCGGCGATGGTCGTGCGTTAGGGGGATCCTGTATAAAGGAGTCCGTGCGCGCAGTCCACACTGCAGCAGACGTCTACGAATTGATGAAGCACACAATGAAACACCTGTAGCTATTGACCACAGTGCTGCCAATTGTCTAGAGGAAGCTGTACGGTCCGTCCGCGCCATGCGGACCAGGTGTCTATCATCGCGAGCTGACGTCACATTTCGGGGTCCACTCCCGGATTTCCGAGTTGTCCGACACTCGTCCGTCCACTGCTTCCAAACGCGCATCACTGTGCTGCTGTTACGCTGCACACGAGAGGCTACTGCACGATACGACAATCCAGCTTCACGAAGGCCGATGATTCTCCCTCGTTCAAACTCTGTAAGTTGTTCAAATCTCGCTCTCTTTCGTCGACGAGGCATAAGTACAGATTGAGTTAACGTTTACCACTAGCAGATAACCACCGATAACCATACACGCCTCGCTACAGCCGTCTATTTATTCGGATCCATCAGCCGTTCAGAGGGCGCTGCTCAGCATACGCATGCGCTACGGATTTGCAATTCTAATCATTTGCATATCATGCGCTACTTTGCATTTCCTGAAAATTTCAGCTCACTCGCGTAAGTCCTTCATGGTGTTGCAATTTTCACAAACGTGAGTGTATGTCATTATGATAAATTTCAGTATCAAACAATAATGTCATGTATGTCTAACCCTTATATGTATGTATTTAGTTTTGTTTTGCATATTGGATCTTGCATATTGAACTCATGGTCATGGATATCTGGTGTATCCATGGATAATCACATTTATACAATAATCTATGTATCCTTGCACTATAACGCAATCTAATATATGAGTACTTTTATTTATATCATCGCGCTATGTATCGTATTATATATCGAAAAGTTATGTCTATTCTTTACAAATGTCCTTATGATATATTTCAGTATCTAACAATAATGTCATGTATGCCTAACCCTTATATGTATGTATATAGCTTTGTTTCATATAATTATTATATCCTACTGTATGCATTATTTCCCCCCTTTTGTGATCATATATATTGTATTTATAATTATGTATTAGGCTCATGTAACTCATCAATGTGTTTTACGCCCTTGTAAGGCCATGTATCTTTTATTATAGTTCTTAAGAAATGTGAGGCCTGGGCTTTTGGACGGTGTGTCGCGGGGGCCTGTTTGGTTTGTATACCTGCCCCTGGTGTGGACTAGGCGTTGGGTTTCGGGATTAGTTGCGAGCCGCCTGTGTGTCCTCACGGTCTCTAGATAAAGGTGGACGTGGCGCTATACCAATTAACCTAATGGTAGAGGGATGGTGCCCAAATTCCCCGTCGCATGTCGCATGTCTAGAGCAACCGTAGTAATAAGCACATTCCATGAACTCTGCAAACAAAAAAGACTGCATATCTGAAGCAAAATCTAAATATATGGTTTGTCACAAACCTGGTCAAACTATCACCAGGAATCCGATTATAAAAATGAATGGGAAGACAATAAAGAGAGTCAAAGAGCTTCGACTCTTGGGACTGGTCCTAGATGAAAAGTTTAGTTGGCTACCACACCTTAAGCAACAACGTACGAAGGTTTTGCAAATAGCAGCACAATTTCGGAAGATGCAGGGAACGGAATGGGGTCTTAGACCTCATATCCTTAAGATCCTTTACCTAACAGTCATTGAAAAGATCATGCTGTATGGTGCAGCGCTTTGGGCAATCCCCATGAACACAAGGAAAGAACGAATCCTCAGCAGTGCTCAAATACCGTTTGCACTCTCTATTACCAGAACATACTCTACAACATCAACTGCAGCAGCATTGGTTCTCGCGGGTCTTATACCACTAAAGTTAAAAGCGCTCCAAGAAGCCGTGCATACCAAGCTAATGCAACTAAGACAAGATGCTCAACTTGGACAGCTTACCTTTCTGTCAGAAGACATAGAACAAAAATGCTCCCTACTGGCGACTCATCCCAACAACTATGGAAAAGGAGTGCATACTTACCACGCACCACCCTTGAGCCTGAATCAACAAGACCCAACAACGAGCATTTTTACGGACGGCTCCAAGATAGATACTGCCACGGGATGCGCATTTATTGTATTTCAAAATGGAAGAGCAACGCATCAATGGAAAGGGCAAATGAAAGACTACAACACAGTTTTTCAAGCTGAAGCCATGGCAATCAGCAAAGCAGTGATGTGGAGTCTAAATACGTCCCAAAGAGACACAGTTATCTTCACGGACAGTCTCTCGGTCATCTATGCAATAAAAAATGCAAGACACACATCCCCGATCATCGCCCAAATACAGAGGACCCTGAGTTCAATCTCAGCAGATCATCAAATTCGCATCTCATGGGTAAAGGCTCACGAGGGGATACATGGTAACGAAGAAGCAGATAGGCTAGCGAAGGAAGCGACAGCAGGTCAAGGAGCGGAGGACAGCCCCGCATGCATCCCTAGATCTTATGTAAAGCGTGTCACTTTACAAGAAATACTTACATATTGGCAAAAAGAATGGACAGACGGTCAACAGGGCAGGAGGACTTTTGACTTCTTCCCAAAGGTAGACCAAGACAGACTAGTCACTGCCCCTTACCTCACCAGATTTCTCACAGGCCATGGTCCATTCCCGGCATACCTGGCAGAGCGCAACATCATTAGCTCTGGGAATTGTATATGTGGTACTGGAACTGGAACACCAGACCACTACCTCACGGAGTGTGCACTTTCGACGGAGTGGCACATAAGACTTCCCACATCTAATGTCGCAGCGTTCAAAAGATTCATACTCACAAGGCCAACGCTGCTAAGGAAAATTCAACATATCATGCACAAATTAGAAGCAATGGGCAGCGAGCTGTGCAACACAATGTAATGCAAAATGTGTGATGAGAAATGAAATGTGTTATTTATATGTATATGCATCGTAGTTCAATGTAATGCAAAATGTGTGGTAGTTCATCGTAGTTTAATGTAATGTATCGTAGTTTAAATGCATCGTAGTTTAATGTAATGTAATGCAAAATGTGTGATGAGAAATGAAATGTGTTATTCATATGTATACGCATCGTAGTTTAATGTAATGTATCGTAGTTTAAATGCATCGTAGTTTAATGTAATGTAATGCAAAATGTGTGATGAGAAATGAAATGTGTTATTTATATGTATACGCATCGTAGTTTAATGTAATGCAAAATGTGTGGTAGTTCATCGTAGTTTAATGTAATGTATCGTAGTTTAAATGCATCGCAGTTTAATGTTATGTAATGCAAAATGTGTGATGAGAAATGAAATGTGTTATTCATTGGTATATGCACCGTAGTTTAATGTAATGCAAAATGTGTGGTAGTTCATCGTAGTTTAACGTCATGTTCACGTAATGCTCACGTAGTTGAACGTAACGGTAGTTCATCGTAGTTTAACGTAATGTATAGTAGTTTAAATGCATTGTAGTTTAATGTAATGTAATGCAAAACGTGTGATGAGAAATGAAATGTGTTATTTATATGTATATGCACATACATGGCCTAAGACGCCTTGTGACACCTATCATGGCCTAAGACTCCTCCTCGTAGTTTAATGTAATGCAAAATGTGTGGTAGTTCATCGTAGTTTAAATGCATCGTAGTCTAATGTAATGTAATGCAAAATGTGTGATGAGAGATGAAATGTGTTATTTATATGTATATGCATCGCAGTTTAAATGTAACGTATGTGATCCTATGTATACTCTTCAAGGCCCCTGTAAATATTTATTATTCTTTAGCACCAATAAACGCTGAGGCCTGGACGATAGGACGGGGGTCACTCAGATGGGATTCCCGTTTTGGAGGTTAAGAACTGCAAAATGGAGGAATCGGGCCCTGGGTCTGGGTGCCGGGCGCGAGGCTCCTGTGTGGCCCTGCAACTCTAGATAGTTGCAGGTACTGGTCAATACCCGAAAAGTCTCAGAAAGCCGAGCGGGTGGCCAGCCCTGCTGTCACCTGTCTAGAGCAACCACTTGAGCTCCGACCTCCGACCAGAGAGGACGTGTTTTCGTCGCGCTCCGGAGTTTTTCCGGCTTTTTGCCCTGTAAAGTTGGCTTCACTGTAGTGAATTTAATATCATTGTGTGCGCAATTGGATACCGAACACATGGATACCAAGATTGTGTATGTGTGGTAATTACTTCCCGAGTTATTTAATTAAAAGTGTGTGCAAACAAAGGCAATCAGACTGCCGCAAGTCAACGCAACCAGTGTAAACCTTGGATACCAACGGTGCGACGTACGACTACCGACAGGCTACCACGTGGTGCCCCTAGTATGGCTAGTGTTTGAGTGTGTTTTTCCAAAGTTCTAAAAAAGCTTATTTTGTTAAAAAATCCATATCTCGGCATCCAGAAGTGGTACAACATCCATCTACAGACGGCCAAGGTAGGCTTTTCACGCTCTACATTTTGATTCGTATTATGTGCATTTTAGATTAATTTTTGATTTTTTAACAAATTTACGTTTTTTGGACTTAGACTATTTTGTCAGATCTCTGGAATATCTCTTCTTAATACTATACCTTTTTTTGGCAAAGTCCCTTTACCACCACAGGGTCGGTCCATCGGGCTTGACCGTCTGTTAATTTCTGAAGTAGGAACTTATTCATCAGTGCCATCTAGTGTCCAATTGTGTAATGAATATTGAATTATATTGTTGTATTATCTTTATAACGTTATTATATTACTCTTTTACTGTACTGATGCCTAATATTACATTCTCTGCTCCATATACTGTTGCCCAATGCTAATAGTCTATTTTTATTCATTTATTATTCTAATATAGGAATAATTTAATCAGCTCAGAGTGTTCTTAATTCATTTGTAATAAGCTTCGGATATTCCCATGGCACTTATTTTTAATAGGATGTACTAGCTTAGTGTGCAGTATTCTTATTTTATGTTATTTAATTACATGTCTTGTGTGTATAATAATTAATTTGTAATGATGAATGCCTCAAAATAATCCCAAATTACTATATTTATATGTCTTATTTATATTTTTCCGATCAATAGACATGACTTTATACTGTTATTGTATGTATTTTTCACTGATACCAGGATTTTTCTAAGTCCCGACCCCCCTTAATAAAGGAAAATTTTCTAGGTCATACTTCAAATCACTTTTTAAACTTTCCTGATTTTAAGCCCCCCCCCCAATTTTTTAATCTTCAGCTAGACCCCCATACTTAGTATATAGGTTCCGTTTCCCATCCTGATTAAGAATCTATAAGCCCCATCCAGCTCACCCAATAACTTTCCGCGTTATTAGCATTTTAATTGCATTTAATTAGCTTTAATTTCGTTTTATTTCTCTAATTTCTCCCCCCTTTACCCCCCTCAGCCTCCAAACTAATTTTTTCTTAACCTACTCTTTATTCCCTATCGATTGATATGTAACATATATTTAACCAACTTACAAGCCCACATACTACTTCTTTCCCCCTTTTTAATTAATTAATCCACTTCTTATTTCTCTAATATCTCAGCCCCTAATTCTCCTAGACTCTCCAAACTTCCACCACTCAACTCAGTTTTACTTCCTCTATCCCCTGATACCTCTTTGTAATTTCTTCCTCCCCCCTTCTTCTCCCCCCCTTTTTTAATCCGGTTTTATTTCTCCAAATTCTCAGGCCCTACTGCCCCCAGACTAACCGTTCTTCTTCCCTACCCCTTCCCTTCTCTTTCATCTGACACCCCTCCCTTCCCTCCCCCCTTTCTTGTTTCCTCCCCCCCTCCTTCCTCACATTTTCTTTGATTTTCCGTATTTTAAACCTTCTGACCCCCCTGAAATAATATTTTTATATCCTCCAAGTCCACCTCCAGACTTAGAGAGGTCCTGCATCAGCGCTCTAAGGCAAATTTAATACATTCAATAGTGTTTAACCTGCAAATATAATACATTCAGTAGTGCTTAACCAGCAAGTTTAACTGTATTATTTCCTATTACACGTTGTGAATATTGTTCACAGTACCTACTACAGTTTCTCTATTGTTTACTGTGTATTAGTTCGCTGCATACTGTTTACATAGTCAGAATAAGGTTCGTTAGGTGCTAATACTGCCTACAATTTCAAAAGCCGAGTGTAAGAACACGTGGCTAGTATGCTGGCCTGAGCTAAAGCCTTAAAAGCCTCAGTGTTTCCACGACTCATACATTACCTCATTACAGTGAGTAGGTGCACACTACAGGTCCCCCCTAGGTAACAGGTGATCCATTTTAAAAGTGAAATACTGCAACCTGCAAAATACAGATTTCTACCTAGTGGTTGCATCTCAGCCGGCACAATGCCAAGAAGTCGTAGAAGCTCCCACAACTCAGAAACTGATGCAGTGCACGGCCAAATTAGAGGCCCAGAGACCATTCAAAGCTGTGAACTACAGCTTCCACCATGCAGTGTTGTACTTGAATCGCAATGTGCACAATACGAACTCCAACCAAACACGTCGGCACACGACGCAGACCCAGCGGAAAGAGTTCAAGTGAACCATCTGCAGTGCCACTATGCGGATGTGCAGCACACGGCACCTGCCCAAGAGAAAGAAAATAATAGTAGAGGTCATGAGAATCTAACCTTCTAACACAATCAAGCGGATAAGGATGCCCTGATAAACGACATCTTTCAAAAATGTCTGGACTTACTTAGCACGAGAAAAAATAACAAAAGGTACCTCCCCAATCATCTGCGAGAGGAAATTACCACTCATGTGAGACTCCTGAGAGACCTAGCATTGGGAATAGATCCACAATTTACTGAGACTTGCGAAGACGAATCGCAGTTCCATCCAGAAGCACTTCTTTCATCTACGCGTCGCTTCTCAATGAAACCACAGCCAGCATCAACGGGTCCATCATCTCAGCAAGATCAGCCTACCTCGTACCAAACAGCAGAAATTCCAAACAAGGCATCTTTCTCGTGCCCACAAGGCCCAAAGGACTCTTATGCGGAGGTTCTAAAAAGCTACCCAAAGACCAGTGCACAGCCCACGCTCCTGATTCTCCCTAAGGAAAAGAGGAATGCTGATGACCTGCAACATGGACTTGATAAGCATGCACCAATATCTTCCTTGGGCATAGAGGTTGCATCCATAAACAGACTCCAACAAGGTGGATACGCAGTAAAATGCAAGAGTAGAAAAGAAATTCAGCAGCTTAGTGAAGCCCTGAAAGAAAACAATGAGCTGAAAAATACAATAGAGGTCAGGATACCAGCAAAACGCAGTCCCAAATGTGTCATTAATAATATACCACCAGGGACATCAGCGGAGGAGATCACCAAGCTTATTAAAGAGCATGTAAACTTAGATCCAGCCGATTTTTATCCGTCTTTTAAACTAAACGATCGAAGAAATAAGGCAATTAAATGGGTCCTGGAATGTACCCCACAGGCTTTCAGGCGACGTTCAGGTAACGTGATGGATCAACGTTACTTACTGCTAGGCTGGAGATCTCTCCACATCTCGGAATTTCTAGGTGTGCGAAGGTGCTTTGTGTGCCAAGACTTTGAGCACACAGCACAGCATTGTAAGCATCGCTACTATTGTGCGTACTGTGGAGGGGACCACGACATCAAAAAATGTGAAGCAAGAAGACCAAAGTGCATCAATTGCACGTTGCATAACGACAGCAATTTTACAAACTTCCCAACTGAGCACGCTGCGTATGCACAGACATGCCCTTCATACCAACGACAACTGAGAAAGGTACAAGCCAGGACAAACTATACAGACTAAAGTAACAGGACTCTTCTCCTTGCTAGTATTACTCAAATTCTACCACAAACAGTTTCCTAATAGTCAAGATCCAGACCCTCCCTTTTAACTCTAGCTATGGAGATAAACACTCACTTAGACGAGAGTAAGGAAGTGAGATTTATCCAAATCAACCTCCAGAGAGCACGCGCTGCAACAGCTCAACTAGTTCATTATGCAATGGAGGAACAGACTTCTTACTGGTACAGGAGCCTCTGCTGCGTGCCGGTAAAGTAGCAGAATTCCCACTGCAATGGACAGTTATCCAGTACACTGACAGTGAATGCGCACGAGTAGCAATCATATGCTGCCAGAGCAGATGGTCCCCTGTAATACTGGAAAAATCAAAAGATCTCATTACAATAGCGGTGGAAGCAATGGGACTCAGCGTGATTATCACAAACGTCTATATCCCGCCCACCTCAGAAATCTCTTCTACATTAGAGGCTCTCCAATCAACCCTCAGAAAATATACGAATTTCCAACATATCATGGCAGGCGATTTCAATTCGCACGCTGAAGACTTTGGCTACCCCCATACAGATCCCAGAGGCAGGGAAGTCCTAGACTTTATCGCAAGCAATGGACTGATTCTTCACAATGTTCCTGACAGCTTGCCAACCTTTGAAACAGTCATGGGAAAAGGATGGCCGGACATCACCCTGTCTACCGCACCACTGGCAAGTAAACTGCAAAACTGGACTGTCAGTGATCAACCCTCTAACTCGGACCATCGCTACGTCACATTCCAGTTAAGCGAATTCCATGCAAGACTCATGAATAAGCGCTACAAAACAAATGGCCGCAAACTCCGGCAACTTACCAACAAATTAAAGCCAATCTTAGCGCAATCTGAGGAAGTCATTAACAACTGTGAAGACCGCAAAGCAGCAGAAGATTTTACGAATAGCCTAACAGATGACCTTCACTCTCTGTAATGCCACCCTCGGACTCAAGACCCCGAAAGTACTAAGAGTGGCTAATTGGTGGACGAAAGACCTCCGTGCCCAGCGCAGTCGCACCAGAGCCCTTCGTCGCAAAATGAAGAGTGAATCAGATCAGGAAAGAAGAAAAGCTCTTAGCATAATGTATAACAAAGAGCAGGCGAAATATAAAAGGGCAATCATACAAGCAAAACTGGACAGTTGGAGAGACTATTGTACTAAGACAAAAGAAGTCTATGGAGCCCTCCACAAAATGGCATCCAACAAAATCTTTAAACCACTGCAGCTCAGTACATTCGCAGGAACACACGCTGGAAATTTAATGGCTTCAACGCTGTGCACTATCCTGGACACGGTCCTCCCAGAAGGGGAGGAGATGGATACTACCCAGCACCATGCCTATACATTAAACACACATGTTCCAGATGATGTTCCTTTCACGGACAGAGAGATAGCAGCTACCATGCGGATTCTCCCAAGGAAAAAGGCCCCAGGCCCGGATTCGATTGATTATCCTATTCTGAGAGCGATGTACAAAGCCCGGCCTAGCTTTTTCACTAGATACTTCAATATGCTATTTAAGTGTTTCCCAGAGTCCTACAAGACAGGGCAGGTAGTTCTCTTTAGAAAAGAAGGAAAGAACCCTAACAGCCCCTCGTCCTTCCGACCAATTTGCTTACTCCCAGTAATAGGGAAATTCTACGAGAAATTGCTGGTCCAAAAATTGAAGTATCACATTGCACAGAATGGTACCCTATCAGACGCTCAATATGGTTTTAGAGAACATCGATCAACCTTAATGGCACGCTCTAAAATCCAAGAGTAAGTCCAAATACTTCATGCGAAGAATGAACATGCTGCGGTCCTGAGTCTGGACCTGAAAAGCGCATTTGACTCTCTGTGGTGGCCCTCCATCCTGGAAGCCTTGCATCAAGCGCGGATCCCTAATAATCTTTTACAGATATTTAGACAATATCTCTCAAACAGAAAATTTGTGATACCGTATAACGGAGGGGTCTTAACAAGACGTCAAACCCAAGGCTGCCCACAGGGATCGTGTGCGGGTCCGGACTTATGGAACGTGACCTTTGACCCTATCATCGGATATAAATGGCCAACACATACGACGGTTATTGCATTCGCAGATGATGCGACATTTGTAGTTGGTGGCAGGAGTCGTGATATCCTACAGAAGAACTGTAATGAGATCACGAGTTTGTTCCTAAGGCTCTGCAAAGACAGAAAATTACAAAT
>KK118310.1:127565-147375 GCA_000611955.2 Stegodyphus mimosarum | reverse complement strand
GGTATTTTTCTGGTAACCCAGCGAATTCTAGTATACTCCATTTCAGCAACCCTGTCTGTATTTTCACTAAATCTTGCAAGGAACAAAATACTGTTATATTCAACAAATTTCTAGAAATTGTATAATTTTGTAAACTTTACTAAATTTCTAGCATTTCTTTACTTTATTTTTAATGTAAACATGTATTCCGAACTTCTGTTTTCAGTTTTACAACTTAAAACTTGCATTTTCAATATTGCTGCTTGAAATATGCCTCCATGTACTTGTGTATTTTCAAACGTTTCTTTCTTTTTAATTTAAACATGCATTCTTAACTCCTATTTTCATATTTTTAATTTAAACATGTATTCTGAACTATTTTCAGTTTTACAGCTTAAAATTTGTATTTTTTGTATGAATAAATATGCCTCCACTTATTTATTTATTAGTTTTACTCTTTTTTTGTATGAATAAATATGCCTCCACTTATTTATTTATTTTCAGTTTTACTATTTAAATATATATTCTAAATTTGTGTTTAAACTTTTTCTTGTTAAAATGTGCATTTGAACTTCTATTTTCAATTTTAACTGCTTTTCTAAGGCTAAACTTGTATTTTCAATATTACTATTTAAAATATCCCCCCCACTTACTTATGTACCTTCAAATTCGCTGTTTAAACATATATTCTAAAATTTTTTTCTGGTTAAAACTTGCTTTCTAACTTTTAATTTTAACTGCTTTTCCATGGCTTGGCGAAATTTTTCGGTCGCCAAGCCAAAAAATCGCCAATGGGGTCCTATACTCAAGCTGTTCCGAAAACACAAATATTTTATTGATTTACTGCACGTATAATCATCTATAATATATTTTATCAGACAAATCAATAAATGAAATAATACGGTTAAGTTAATCGATTATTACATGTTACATAAACCTAAGCATTA
Source organism: Stegodyphus mimosarum (assembly GCA_000611955.2). NCBI lineage: Eukaryota > Metazoa > Arthropoda > Arachnida > Araneae > Eresidae > Stegodyphus > Stegodyphus mimosarum. Next base: position 146,449 of record KK118310.1, on the reverse strand, counting down.
ATTTAAAGCAATTCAAAAACATCAGTACGAGTGGAAAAAATGCCCCACACGCTTTTAGTCGCTATTAAAAAAATTCTCGTATGTATGAGCACTGCTTGGAGCACAAACTTTGCAGGGTTCGTATGTTCCATGCGTATGTGAAATCTGAATTCATCGCCAAGCCATATTCTTTGGCCAAGCGTCGAAGATTACCATGCTGAAAATATGCCTACTGCGCATGCTTGGAGCACAAACTTTGCAGGGGCTAGAGGCTAGTCTCTTCACGTTCTCTGGCGTCCTATGACGTCAGTCCCCATCTGTCTTTTGATTGGGTGGCGTAGTGATGCCATTCCCAACAGTATTAAAGATGACGAGCATTGCAACAAAATTAATATAATATAAGTAAGTAAACATAGTAAGTATGGTAAGAAAATGAAGAAATTCAACACAAAAATTAGCACAAACATAATATTTATTGCTGATTGCAGTTTTGTTGCAGCTCAGTCCAACATTACAAAATCATTATTGTTATTATTAATATTTCCAATAGAAGTTATAGTACTGTGTGTGGTCAGAGCATTTGGTCAAAACATCACAGGTAGCGCTCTCCACAGGTATTTCTACAGCAAAGCATAGAAGCAATAAGTTGTTTTGGGAAAAAAATTCAGAAGCTTCTAACAGATCTAAATGAAGGGGCAATAACTTTAGCCATCAAAAATTGAAAGTTATGATTTTTATTCCAACAGTGGAATGATATGATGGACTTTTTTGTCTTTTACTTTCTTTTGTTTAATATTTTAAATATATTCCCTTACCCTGAATGATCAGTCTGTTTCAGTTGCCCTATATATGCAAAAGTACATTCCCAAGCAATTTTATAAAACACCATTAAAAGAAAGTAAGCTATTCCATATTTTATGACCGAGAATTTTAATTTGTTGATAATAGTAGATTTATAAAGTGGATGTCTCACTTTATTTGAACTTTTGGGGGCATAAGAACATCATAAGACATGTTTTCTAATTTTTTAATTTTAATTAATCATACGAAAATCTCTTAGAACATGGTGCGCCTTGCAACCAAAAATTCTACAATCCTATAAATCTGCTTCTGTTTTTGAGTGGTTTAAAGAAATGAGAAAATGATATTTTGTTTCAGACATTTAGAAATGAAAAAAAAAAAAAAAAATTTATAGATTTCAAAATGATGAAAACTGAAGAGTCCTTAATATTGAAGGGAATGCAGGGCTCAAAAGTTTCTTACATGTGACGCCAACCATGATGAAAGAGTAAAATCAACAACACTATCTTTTAAGATATTTTTAAAACATGTTTATTTGTTGAAGTCACAAAAGCTACTTTGGAAACTGGAATCAAAAGAATGGGAGAGTATATGAAAGAAGCATAAATAAATTGCCCTATGAAAAATGGTGCAAATGGCAATAAATAATTTTCTGTTTGTTATTAGGATATGCATTTTTTAAAATGTTGCGAAAACATGCAAGTTTAAAGCGTTGTCTTTATAAATGTACACGAATTTCGTAGATAGTGATATTTTCTTTTAGAAATTTCACAAAACAACAGTTTCAAAGTAATGGACTTTCAAGACAGTGGTTTTTGATGTTAAATGAAGCATTAGGATTTATGAAGGTGTTAGATGATGATGATCAAGATGAAACAGATTTAGTAGTGATTCACCCACACATTCTGACCGATGAGGAATGCATAGATGATGACATGTTAGGTGATAATTTGCCCATACCGAAAGATGAATTAGGTGAGCTCGATATTTTTTCATCTAAAAAATGTAAAAATGTGTCAAATTTATCAAAAAATTGTAAAAAAAAATTCTGAAACACCTGAAAAAAAAAATAACTGGGAAAAATTGTTCTTCCGTATATGTATCCTCCTGTCAAAAAAATCCATAGAAAAGGGGGAAAAATTTCAGAAAAATTGCGTGATCTAGAGCCCATAAATGTATTTTTATAATTATATAACCAAAATCTTTTGGAACATATCACCCAAGAAGTGTAAAATATGCAAATCAGAAAATACTGAAGCGCTTTATAGGCTTTCTGCTTTACTCTGGTTATGTAAGCCTTCCTCAAGAAAGACTTTACTGGTCTCTTGCTGAAGATGTCAGTTGTCCATTAGTGTGCATAACAATGAGATGTTCTACATACATTAATGTCAAGCAGAACTTGCATTACTGAACCTATTTTAAATGTTAATTTCATGCAGTACTGAGTTTTTTCAACACATCTTTCTATCGATGAGCAAATGATACCTTATTTTGATAGACATTCATGCAAAATGTTTCTCAAAAGAAAATCCGCTCATTGTGGATACAAAGTTTAGTGTTGGTGCTCCTCTGAAGGCTATTTATATCATTTTGATATATACTCATGAAAATCTTCAGCGAAATTGACAAATCTTGGAATAGGTAAAGATGTAATACATCTCTTAAGTGTGGTAGAAGTTCCTTCAAATCATTACATATATTTTCACAGCCTTTTTACGTCACACAGGTTGTTGTCGGAGTTGAATGAGCTGGGATTTCATGCCACTAGAACAATTTGTGAGAACAGATTAGGAAATTGCTCTATTGTATATGTAAACAAAATGAAAAAGAACGGGGAACATACAACACTGCATTTGATAAGGAGAATGGCATTGCAGTAATTCGATGGAATGACAATTCTGTCATAACTATGGCAACTAATTTTGATATGATTGATCCACCTTCAGTAGACAAGAGGTGCTCTAGGAAAGAAAACAAATCTGTATCTGTAAAACAACCCAAACTCATCAGAAATTATAACAAATATATGGGTGGTGTCAATCTTTTGGACAATTTTGTTGCGATGTACAAAGTGAAAGATAAGAAATGGTGGTGGCCTATCTTTACGAATTTTATTGATGTAGCTAATACAATGCCCAAAATTTCCCTTTCAGATTTTCAAAGAAGTCTTGCACTGGCATTGCTGAAAACAAGGGAGGAATATTTTACCATTTGCGGCCTTTAACTTCATATACTCATAGTGTTGGTCGACCATCTTTCTTTCAGTTTTTAGCTTTAAGCAAAACAAAAAAGGATCCCACAAATCACATTATTGAAAATAATTCAACAAAAAGAAAAAGATGCACATACTGTGGTAGTCAAACGATAACCATTTATAATAAATGTAATGTGCCTTTGCATAGCAAATGTTTTACAGATTTCTATGTATTCTTAAAGTAATCAGTTTTGACTGATATTGCATTTTTGCAACATTTTGTATCTTATGTATAAATACAAATATGTTTTTTCCTGTGACACTTTTTCTGGTAATAAGACTCTAATACATCCAAAAAATGATTTTTGTTCATTTCCATCAAGTGTGATCAATAATGGGTTAAACTATGATAGATTTACTACTCACTGCATATGGGGGAGGGGGGGAATTACTGATAAAATTTGTACTTGGTATCCTGTTAATTAGTTACTTAATTTGTTTTGATACTTTTTATTCTGAAATGTCAAACATTTCAGTGTTTATTTCATATTTTGTATTTTAATTTTTAACAATAATTTAAATTCAGCATACAATTTTTAAAAAAAATCTGTGAACTAAACTCACTGGATTGGATTGGCTTATTTTATTTAGGCAAAGTACATGAGGGTGCTTAGGCAGAGCTCCATCCCAGTGTGAACTTAACTAAAATAGATTAGTAAATTAATATCTCTATAATTAATAAAAAATGTGCAAATAGACTGCAACAATACACACGGAAGATTTTAAGTCACCTAAAGAATTATGTTTCAAAAAACCAAAATTTTTATTAGACAGATGAAGTCTTAAAATAGTAAGTTAAAAGTTATTATCCAACTCATGTAAAGAACTTGTGCATTTAAACACTATTCAGTATGCCCATACACAATAAAATTAGAAGAATTATGAACTTTGGAAACAAATTTAAATAGCATACAGAATGACCATGCAGTTTGCAAACAAAAGCACTTAATACTACTGCTCTGTCTAAAAGAGAAAAAAAAAAATAAACATATAGATTTACTTCATTATAAAAAAGAACATGGTCATACACTAAATTATCAAATCTAAGTCATTTCATATGAAGTCTAAAATCAGGTCATACTTAAAGTGCATACTATTTGAATTATTTTTCACCTTTTCAGTCTCATTCATTATATACTACTACTAAATAACATATAGTGTCAAAATAAAAGAATTCTGAAATCAGAACAAAAAAGCATGCCAATTTAATTAGTGTTCATATTAAAAGACACATTTATTTTGCATACTTTGTTAATTCTAAGGTAATAGCATTGTAGAGAATCTTGTTAATGATTGTCAACTCATATGTGAAGCATACATTCTTTAAAATTTATCAAGAAGAATTTCAAGGTAAATTTCATGTTACATGATCAGTAAAGGCCCTTTAATCAAATTTCTTAAAAAGTGGCATCTGACTATGTTAAAAGAACTGACTTATGTGTACAGACAGTAAGAGACTAGTTCCAACATTCATACAGTGAGACTTGTGTACTTACAGATGCCATAATGTAGTTGTGTAATGTATGTAACAATGTTGTGCTATATATGTCTATATTTCATACACATTAATTAAAGCAATATTGTAATGAAATTTGATATGAATATACTTTTATTTGGAACACTATACAGTTTAGCCTTCATTAACAACATAGAAAAAGGGAACAATTTTTAAGTGATTTACACATTTTCATTAGATGATGTCTATGCTTTTCATCAACTGCTAAGTTCAACATGTCATTAAATTCTAATCTATCAGAATTTAAACATTCAACTTTTCCACTACACTGCTTTGGATCTGCTGTTGCTTGATTATTACAGTCACTGAACACACCATTTTCATTCTTAGTAATTAAGTGATTATCATGTGCACAATTCTTTTCAGTGTCATCAACAGAATTCAATATATTGTCATATCCCATACATCATCATCCAACTCTATATTATCAGTATCCAGTGGATTATCATGGTTTTCAGACACTGCATTCACTTTATCAATTAAAATCTGAGATGTCGAAAATTCATTCAAATTATTTCCATTATGACCAAATTTTTGTGTAGGTATAATTTTAGTATCATAGTTTTGGTTTACATTAGAAGTGCTTTCAATCAATGTAGCATCTAACGATCTTTTTTCAATAGTATTAAATAATTTATCAGACATATTACTGCATTGGAAAGGACCTACATTAACATCACAAGTAACTGGGCTTCCTGGTGGGCTTTCAGTCAATTTCTTTGTTTCATCTTCATCTACTAAATCCAGTAAGGAATCAAGCCCTAATTTCTCAGAATTCAAATTAATATCTTTTCTTAATTTATATGAATTTTCTCCATGGTCAGAAGGCAATAAATCATCATAACCACGATCTATATCACTGACCTCATTAATAACCACTTGGTGCTGAATTTGGTTATCAGCTTCCATCACAGTATCAGAATTCAAAAGTTTATCAAATTCTGGTTGTGGATTTTTGTCTTCATGGGATAGTTTTTGGACTTGTACTGAAGTCATATGTGCATCATTCTGAAAAACTGCATTAGCAGCAGTTAATCTTGCTCTGCGTCTTTCAGCTGCTAACATTTTATTATATTCCATCCTTTTTTTCTGTTCTTCAGTTAAACTCTGAAGTAAAGAAAGTATTAGACAATTTTTATAAATATACATGAGTACGAATACACATATCTATGCAAAAAATTTACTTTAAAGAACCTTCAAATTTTGAGTCTTTTGATGAGTATTAAAACTAAGAACATTTGATGATTTATTAGTCATTATAAAGTAATTTTTTATACAATTGAAAATAGGTAACAATATTTCAGAGGCTAAGAATGGTTAAAAAATAATAAATGTCTAAAAAATATGGTCTAAAAAATAATAAAGTAAATATATAAATTTTTTTAAAATAAATAAGTACCAAAATAAATATGTAATGATGTTCCAAAATAAGCAGAAATATGGTTCATAACTACAGGTTATGCCAAAAGGCAGTATTAGCTTGGGATTTCCAACACAATCAATTTGTGGTAGAGTTTATTAATATCAGTGTGTAGAGACTATTAATATCAATCTATGTAAATTACTTTGGTGTTAGTTGCTTACATTCCTACTAATAGAGTCCTGTGATTTCCGTGATTGGTGACTACAAAGTGCAAAGATTATGAACTAAATGTTTATCGTTGGAAAAAAGTTGCAATTGAGAGCATTTCTATGTTTTGTCTAACCTTTAAAGATGATACTTTGAGTAAATTACTAAAGTATGAAAGTTTTTCCCATTTCGAGAACGGTAACATTTCAATTGAAGAAATGCCATGACATAGCAGTCTATCAACAAGCAGAAATGAGGAAAACATTATAAAATGTCTTTTTATAATAAACAAATTTGTCATAGAATTCCCATTAGAGAATTTTATCGGAAAATTTGTGAATGAGATGGTTGTCTGCCAAATCTGCGTCCCATATGCTCACATAGAAACAGAAAAAAAATACATGAATGTCTGTAATAAGTTAAGTAGGAACAACATAATGACCAATAAAACAAGCATGCATCAAGGTAGTAGAAGCATACAAATTCCTCAAGAAATAAGAAAGCATATTAACACATTCATTGTGGCAATAATGTGCCTTTGCCCTACTCTTTGTAAATTTTATGAAAACAAAATAATATGGACTGGAATAAGCAGGAAATTTAATAAGTTGCTGAACATGCTGCAAAAATAAAGGAAAACCTTGTAGAGAAGACAAATTATCTCATCATTAATGCTCAGTGAATTTCCTTGAAAGACAGGATGTCTTATTTATAGTGATGGAAATTTTAAAATCAATTAATACGCATGATGATAAAATTTGTTTCTTTGATGCAAATGGGATTCAAAAAATGAATTATTTCTTCTGGGCAAACACTGAGCTGAAATATTTATTGTGATATTTTGCAAAGATTATCTAAAAGCATGCAAAAGAAACAGAATTGGAAACCGGAGACTCATTCCACCATCAATGCAATGCTTAGCCGACATGGCTCTCGTAATTTGAATATTTGAAGATCAATAACATGCTGCTTATGTCTCAACCACATTACTCACCAGATCTCGCTCTGTGCTACTTTAATTCTGAGTTAATTAAGTGATGTGGATGAAGTGAAAGAAAATATGTTACATGCCTCGTATACTATTCCAGGACAAGAACTGTTTCCAGAACTGTTCCGAACTCCAAAATTTGCAGAGCTGTTTCCAGCAGTGGGTAAACCACTGGGACAAGTGTACTGATGATGAATACTTTAAAAGGAATTAAATTACATAAAGTTTAATATAATTGCTTAAAAAATGATTCCGGCTATTTTGGAACACTCCTTCATATTGAGAATTTTGTATACATATAAAATCCTATTTGAACTCTTACCATTAAATTAGATAATACAAACGCAAAATACTTCTTGCATAACTGAGAAAAAACTAGAACATTAATCACTGTTGCCACTCGCTTGTAAATTAGCATATAAATAAAAATTACCCCTCAACACTTTCCCTTAATTTTTATTGTCCTTTATTAAATTTTTAAAAAATTAAGTTTACACTATAGTGCTTGTTTAAATAGTCCATCTTTTCTTAGTCACAAAAAAATACTTAATACTTAATCTGGTATTTACACATTAGCACAAACACCCTGATGCAGTTTCCCGAATTTTACAGAAGAAAAAGAATGATGACTTATAATTGCAAAGAATTATTTATTATATAAACGTTTCATATTTTAATTAAGTATTTATTATTAATTCAAAAACAATAAATCCTAAATATATTGATAATGCTTGTAATCATGAAGTAGCAAATCAACTATAAAGACAAAGGGTAATTAATGATTCCGCTGGCTAGAAACATAAGTTTTGAAATTGAACGATAATTTGAAGAAGCATTTTTTAAAATTTGTTATGCCCTTAACTTGTAACATGCCATATAAAAGCCTAAGCCTGAAAGATAAGGATAAAAGATTTGTTAAAAGATTTTGATGTTTTCGGTAATTGCATCCAAAGAAAAACTACATTTCAACTGGGGCTATCCTAAACAGAATAGTGAAATTTAATTAAACAAGGAATTATAATTAATGAGAAACAAATATAAAATGCAAATATCTTAAGGAAATGCAAAAAAGACAGAAAATCGACAGATATTCAAACTGCTTTTCAAAAATGGTTCCAAGCTACAAAACTAAAAAATGTTTCTTTTCTAGAGTTTTTTCACTTATTTGCTAAATGGTAGAATAGAATATTGTATCAATTGACAGATGGCTCGCAAGCTAGAGAAAGAGAAAATCAACATTGTTCATCAGAAACTGCATAGTGGGAAGGAAGAGACATTCTATGTGGATAACAAATGGATAAAACATGTTTTCTTAAAGAGCTAAATGAATACCAGCCTCACAAAATTTATATACAGATGAAATTAAACTTTGTTACAGAACATTAACAGACTGCATGTTAATATTTAAAAGTGAAACAACAGTTCATTTAAAAAACTACAGGAATGAGTCATACAGATATGGATTATGAAGTTGTTTATGTAGCTCAAGAGAGGGCCTTGATGAGCTAGATAAGAAAATTAAACCTCTGAGGGAACAAATTTTGATGAGCTAGCCTATGAAACTCCAAAAATAGTTAAAGAAGTGAAGTAAAGGTGGGGAGAGACCACTATCTTCTGTACTGCAAGGATAACAATCAGATGGAAAGTGATGAGAGTCAAAAGTCATACCATGCAAGAAAATAAGTAAAAGGCCATACATCCAAGCTAGGTTATGAAATTGTGGTCTCGCATATGGGTGTCCTTAATTACCAACTCATTCCAGAAAATAATTTTGGTCAGACCAAATTATCCCCTGGAATTCTTTTTGGCAACTAAGGATTTCTGAAAGCTTTGCTTCATCCCATCTAAGTCCATTGTTGAAGAAACACTCATTAAGTTTAGAAATATGGTCCACTATTTTCAATTATCAAGTCGTGCTCAGATTTTCCATTTGAAGATTTTTTAAGTCATCATAGATCAGTTTGTTTCTAATCACATAATGAGCATGCACAGTTCTTTCCAGAATCTTATTATATACTACTTGAAGTTCATAGAAGTCCAGCTTTGAGAAGGAAGACAATGCAGGAGATGCATAGCATAAAATTGGTCTTATAATGGATAGTAAATCCATCTCTTCTTGTTAAGAGACAGTACACAGTAGTTTCCTAGGAGTACAGAAATTTGGCTGGTAATACCACACCCTTTTCCTATGATGTGCTTAACATGAGAAGTTCATGAGCGCCTATGCTTAATGGTAACCCCATATAGCTTACATTATTCACAATTTCCTCAAATGAGTTACCACTTTATTATCGGGTTGTCCAGAAAATAATGCAGGTTTTTGCAATTGTTTATCCTTCTTGTACATTTTTAGCAATAAAAATATTTTGAATTACATTGGTTTATATATTACTAGCCGCTGCGCGGCCAGCCTTCGTCTGGCTTTTAAGTGTACCGAAAACATGCCTAAAGAGAACACCAAACATTAAATTTGAAAACTGCACAGAATTTTACTCTGCAGAACAATTTTATCGAAAAAGAAACAAACAACAACGGAAAAAAAATTCAGTTAAAAATGCATTACCTATAAAAAGCATACAATGAAATAAGCAATACCCCTTAATTCAAATATTAAGGGATATTGCTTATTTCATTATTATCCTAATAAATAAAAATTATCCTAATAAATAAATTAACTACATTTTAAAATATCTGAGATGTGAGAAGTTTATTCAGAAGCTTCATTTAAAAATTTTTTAAAAAATACAAAATATTATTATTTTTCTAAAATTCTTTTTTTAAAAGGAGTCGAAAGGGTTAAAGTTCAATGTGGCCAAAAATCAAAGGAAAATAAACAGCACATTTTTTAAAAAAAGTTTTTTAAAAAAAAATTCCGCCGAAAAGGTGTTAAGCTCACCTTCCTAAATAAATTCGTATTTAATCGATTAATTGAAATACGAAATTTATTTTAAGTTCGTAAAATAGCTAAGTGTCTACGCTTCACGACGATGTAAAAATGAAATGTATAGAGTAATATCTCGCTTTCCTGTAACCCATTATGTCTCAAAATGACGCGATTTGGTCACAAAACATAAAATAAAAAAAATTCGAATTCGAATTTCGAAAAAATCGCTTCAAGGTGCACTGGCTTTTGTGTAGATACACCTATGTACCAAATTTCTTGGCCCTGGGTCTGTTAGCTTACTCGCAACACGAACGAAAGACACACACATGCACACACAGACTCTTTGTTTTATTATATGTAGAGATTTTGAAGCTCTATTTTTGCTCTATATTTCTATAATAATCATTTAAAAAAATATTTACTAGGTTCCCCCCTCCAGATATCAAAACGGGATTTTTGACAAATTTACTTTTATGAGTACATGCTAGGCCGCAACACAGCACAAATGGCTTGAAATGTCAATGAATCTATAGTTCAACGGTGGTACCAAAAGCTTCAACATGGAGAATTTGACCTTAAAGATCAAGAGGGTCGTGGATGCTCTTCAGCTGTTGATGACGACAATTTGAAGACTTTAGTTGAAGCAAACCCGTGCATAACTGTTCAAGAGCTTGCGGAGGAGCGTGGCATAAGCAAAACAATGATTTGTGATCACTTGAATCATATACACAGTCAAAGAAGCTTGATAAGGGGGTGCCACAGGAATTGAGCGAAAATTTTAAAAAATCGACGTTTTGAAGTGTCATCTGCTCTTCTTCTCCGCAACAAAAACAACCCTTTTATTGACTGAATTGTTACGTGCGATGAAAAGTGGATTCTCTATAAAAACCGGTGACATTCGCATCCATGGTTGGATCGCGGTCACACACCACAACACTTTCCAAAACCAAATTATGATGAGTGTTTGGTGGTCTGTGACCAGACTCATCCACCACAGCTTCCATTTGGGCGAAACAATTATGGCAGAAAAGTACTGTCAGCAAACTGATGAAATGCACCAAAAATTGCAATGCATGTGCCCAGCATCGACAAAAAGGGTCAGTTCTTCTCCATGACAACGCTCAGCTGAAGTCACGCAACTGACCCTACAGAAATTGAACAATTTGGGATACGAGACTCTCCCTCATCCCCCATATTCGACTAACCTCTTGCTGACTGATTACCACTTTCTCAAATATCTGGATAACTTTCTGCAGAAGAAATGCTTCAGAAACCAAGACAAGGCCCAAAAACGCCTTTAACAACTTTATATCGCATCCAGAACTCCAGAATTTTATTCTACTGGCATAAATAAACTTATTAAATTTATCTTGTTGGCAAGGATGCACTGATTTGGCTCGTGCTTATTTTGATTAATAAAATTGTTTTTGAGTTATGATACTTTAAAGATATAGGTTAAAAACCTGCATTTTTTTTCCGGACAACCCAATAATGTACATTATGGACCCAAAAATTCAGAAGCAAATTTTTGACTTCTTTCAAATATCAAAGTTTTCTGCTTTTGTTAATTAGCAGTGCAGTCTTCTGCACTGCTAATTAACAAAAGCAGAAAACCTTGATATTTGAAAGAAGTCAAAAATTTACATCCAACTTACCATAGCAACAAGAACGTATGGATGACAATTAGCATTTTTACTGATTTTCTTTTGAAATGGAGCAGCAAAATGAAAATGGAAAAATAATTTTACTAATTAGAGAACTGTGCTAAACATATACCTCTGATCTCTCTATGAAAAATAGTGTCCCTTCTTGCAAATACAGCTTTTAACACGTGCTTCTTGCAAATACAGCTTTTAAACCTTAGGCAAAGGTATTATAAAAGTTTTCAAATGTCATTAGAGAAAAGTTGCTCAGAAATGATACACAGAATTGAATTTTGTGAAAATGCACTTCAAAGAAAATAAGTAAGTCAATATCCCTGTTAGAAGCCATGTATATTGTAATCAATGCAGGGGGGTTAATTGCTTAAAATCAGTTTAAAACTATTTTCGAAAACATGGCTTTAATACAAAAGAGGTCTTAGAAATTTAAAACTATAGTTAATCAAATTCGCTAACACAACCTTGTATTTGGCGTACGTTCACTAAAAACACTCAATCGATTTCGAGGGCAGCTACAGGTCCCTCCTCATCAGGAGAACAAAATACAAGAAAGGGAAAAGAAAGCTGAGTAACGGCTTTTTATACTCTCGGGTAGAACCACGCACAAGGAGGCAACACCATCAATCGAGAAAAATAATCATCAAGAATTATGTTAATAGAATTTTAAAAGCACTAGGAAGCATTGGATTAGACTTAAAATCGTTCACTAAACTTGCTAAATCTTTGTGAATATGAAAAGCCTCAAGAAAATCCAATTCACCAACAGAAGAAGCTTTTTGGATAATTTTTGCAGATCCAAAGTCAAAATTATGATTAAATTTCCAACTATGATACGCTATTGAAGACTTGTTAATTTCGCCCTTTCGGACATAAGATTCATGTTCCTTGATACGAAACTTTAACACTCTTTTTGTTTGGCCAATATATCTCAAGCCACACTGACACGATATACTATAAATTCCCCAAGAATTAGTCAGAAACAGAATCTTTTAGAGTCGAACCGTGAATTTTATTGATAGGGAGGTAACTGACCTGAAAATTGAATTTGTGGAGAATCCGTGCAACCTTATAACTAACAGAAGGATAAAATGGAAGCACGACAAAGTCATTAATATTGTTTCTAACAGTGGAATGTCTTCTATGACGTGAATCTGAAAACTTTTTAACAGCTTTATCAATGATCACGCGAGAAAATCCTCAGTCAATAGCAACTGCTTTTAAATAATTAATTTCAAATACAAGGTTACGCCAAATACAAGGTTGTGTTAGCGAATTTGATTGTCACATTGGCGTGTGTCTCTTCCATTGTAACTATAGTTAATGTTTGAGACATCAGACAGAGAAGTTATGAAGATTCATTACTATAATACATGTCAGTTCCTAAAAAGATTGAAACAGTGTGTGGAAAAACTGAAAGTATTAAAAAAAATTGGATAAATAGACAGTAAAAAATTATACAAGAAAAAAGTTATGGTATACCAACATCAATCATATCTGTAAAAGCACAGCAAATTCTAAGAAAAATTCTTGAACTGAAAGGTGCTGATCAAAAAAATCTACCAGTAGTTTTATTAAAGAATTAGAATTAAAAAACTGTTGTTGAACAATATGACACAAACAGAGCTAGAATAATTATTTGTAAAACTACATCAAGGTTGTAATTATAAAAGTATTTTCATAAAAAATAAATTTCAAGATTACCTAAATAGTTTAGTTTTAGCATTAATTTCTAATTATTTAAATATTAATTACTGAATTAACTGTTAGTTATTATTTTAAAGCTTAAAACTGATATTACAATTCGCAACACACAAATCTCTGTATATTATACTCAGCCACTTAAAAAACTTAAACATGCTTGGAACAGAAGTGATTTTAATACTTTTTGAAATTTGATTTACAATTTATATATATATCATTAGGTATGTTTTTCAGGTTAATAAGCATATGGCAATCTTATCACAGCAAAAGATCATCTTGTGTAACCACAATGTATAGTAAAAGAAGACATTTATTATTTTGGAGTTTCTTGGAATGTGTGCTAATGATGACAATGGGGCTTATTCTCTCTCTGAGTGTATATACTTTATAATATATATATACTGCTTAATTTTTATGCAGTATTTTTCTATGGTCACATTGGAGCAGGTTATACTTTGATGAGTTATTAAAAAATATTTTTTTTAATTTCATACTTTATTTTAATGAATTCTTTATCAATATTATAAAAAAAATAATAGCCTTGCATTATTTTAAATTAATTTAATTTCTCTTTATTTGGTAATTTTGTTCTTTTTTTCATGAATTAATAACTATCTAGATATAATTCAGAAATTTGGATCTCTTGAAAATTTTTCGGCTGCTCCTTGAGAAAGACCAAAGAATTTTCAACTATTTATTATTATTTCATTTTTGCTTCAGTTTTGATGTATGTTCTTCCTGTTAGACTGTTAACCATCATTTTTTATTTAGTTATTTCTTGATTATATATCATTATGAAACTATATTAACAGAATAATTTTTTTTATGTTTAGACTTGGCATGTGGTTATCCTTTCATTTAATTATAATAAAATAGGTTACATCAGGTTTGTCAAATAAAAGCCCATTACTCAGAAAGTCTAATGCATTTTCGTTAGTTTTTAATAATAAACATAATTAAATCCTTCCATTCTTAATAGATTACACATTATTTGTTTTACTATTTCTCTAAAATGCTAGTTTATTTTAGCTTCATTATTTACGACTGAAAAGCAAAATTATAGTATTTTACAGTTTTACAACAATAAACTCATTTTATGAATTATTACATTATTAATAAAATTTAAGTAATGTTATCGAATTATTAATTAAATTTTAATATAAGTAACACATTTCCAATATATTTTCACAAGAGAAATACACAAAACTTACAGAACCAGATGAAGTGCCAAGAATGTGGCCTTTTGGTGCACTATATATTGGAGTAGAAACAGGTATTTCATCTTGTATTACTTGCCGATCCTCAAGAAGACTATCAAATGCATCTTGTGGTTGAATCTCTGGCTCTGACATACGTTGAGTTTCATCTTTTTCCTCATCTGATTGGACAAAATCACTTTTCAAAAGTGGCATATCCAACCTTATTTTACGCAGACATGTCTAAAAGTATCACAATATACAAATTTCACATAAGATAATAATAACAAATAAATTCCATTAAAATATTGCAATTTTACATAAATACATGAATGAATGACATAAAAAACTGGTACTTTTAGTACAGCCACCTACAAATATCACCAACATAACATTTTTCTCATTTTTGATGATGCACAATATGCCATCCTTGGCTAAAGAATTGAATATATCAGAAAATATAAATATATTTGAGGGGGAAAATCTCATTGTTTCATTAAAAAACTGAAAATGAAATAATAATTTAGATGAGAAACAATAGCATAAACTTATATTTAATTTAAATACATATAAACAGCATTTAATGCAAACGAGCAGAAATAAAAATTAAAAAAAGTTACTGATTTTCTCACTTCAATTGTAGGACCAAAAAACATTCATATTTAGAATTTTTAATCATCTGTTTCCCTTTTCTACCCAAATTTAGCCAGTTAATTTCATGTGATGACATACTGTTCCTTACTACGCCATTCTTTGTCTTCACTAGAAAACATTCTCAACAGCCCATTTTCTGTGTGTGCGTATGCGTCTATGTACTCACTTTCTAGATCTATAAAATGACAGTTGAGATTTATTTTTAAATGTTGAAATCCCTTCTTTTATAGCTCTGGCCTTTCCAAGAATTAGAATATATGGTTTTCTTTGATTGCTGTTCATAGGGAACCAACAGATTGATTTGGAAGCTGAAAAAGAAAGCATTCGCTCTTCAAAGTGTTGTCACAAAATATTATCGCCCTATATTATATTTAAAGAAATTAAATAATGAAGAATCTGCATAAATCTATGTATGTTTCTCATATTATGATAAAACAACAGTACCTAGAGCCACCAAATTTTGAATAACGTACGTCTCCACCTAAATATGGGCATCTGGAAGCTGAGATTTGGAATTTGTTTTATTATCTATTTCATATTTTTTAAAGCATTTGCGGCTTTTTGATTAAGAAACTTAATGACTTCAAGGCGAGCAATGGCAACACTGCATGGGAAAAAAACATTTTTATCTCCAGCACACGAGACTGTGTAATAGGAATTCTAAAAATATGATCTTTTAAAATTATTTTGTAATATTACTGTTGAATTGAATTTTATGGTTTAAGTGCGAAGAACATGATATTTGAAAAAAAAAAGGTAACACTTTAAAAAAAAAAAAAAAAACTTTGGACATAATATAAAATTTGAAAACTTTTTTTTTTAAATTTGAATCTTCCTCAAAGTGTAGATTATTAATGTTTTTTTAATGTAGAATTTGTTCTTATCATTTTTTTTAGATATCTCATTTTTATTAAAAACTGAATCGCCAGTTTGAAAATTTGTGCATATACATAAAAGAAGATTTGGAAAATTACAAAATTGTTAATTTATATATTTTATTTTAATTTCCTTTTTGCTGCCCTCAAGTTGCCTGTCAATATCGTTAAACAATTTAGATACCAAAAGAATCTTTAATAAATAAATAAATAATAAAAAATGAAGATGTGCTATTTAATGAAAAACATCTGTTTTTGTATTCTATAATACGAGGGTCATTCTTAAATTTTTTTAGATACACATAAGTTTTTTAAGTTATGCCTATGAAATTTTCATAATAATTTCAAAGTAGTCTTCTCCAACATCAGTGCACTTCTGTAGGCAAATTCTTCTAAGATTAAATGCCTCTTACATAGATTTAATGCCTTGAGCCATTCATTTCTTGGAGTCGATGAAAAAATGCATTTATAGTCACACAAGTTTTATCTTCGAAATGAAAACAATCTCCCCCCAAGTTCTTTTTTGATTAAAAAACAGCCAAAAGTCACACACAGCTAGATCTGGTGAAGAGGGTGGATGTTCTATAACTTTGATGTGGTTTTGTTCAAGAAACTCAACTTCCAATCTTGATGAATGAGAAGATGCATTGCCATGGTGGAGCATGATTCCTCTAACATTCACTTCTTGAAGGTTATCTGGATGACACTTAGTGGTGTGCCAGTTAGCTGTGACTGTCTTCTGTCCTTACAGCTTGATAGCTTTGACCACTCCTGTACTTCTGACGAAAATGGCATATATTACTTTTTTCATGGCATGCTGTCTTTTCACCATTGTGGGTGTGGGATCATCTTCAAAGACCCATACTTTACTTTCTTAAGATCAAAAAATGGTATGTACATTTCATCACAAATTATGATTTTAGAAATAATGTCATGGCCACCATGTTTAAGTAATTAAGGGTTTCTTTACTGCTTTTTACATGCTTCTCTTATTGATGCTCACTTAAATTAAGAGAAACCCAACAGCAAACAAGTTTTTTTCATATGCAAATTTACATGAATAATTTTGTGTAGGGCAGCAGATCCAATGTTAAGTTCTTTCTGTATCATTTGGTTGGTACCTCGATTAACATTTTCCGTATGGCAAACACATTACCCGGGATTACTGCTCGCAACAGCCTTCTGTGTGTTCTTCATCCTGAACAGAGTTGCGACCTTTGTGAAATTTTGTAAACCATCTGAATATAGTAGCACGAGATGGACCCTCATTTCCAAATGCTAACTGTAGACGTTGAATGCATTCTCCTCAATTTGATTCCATTTTAAAATCATAAAGCGATAATGTTCTTACATCAACTCCATTTTTCCCTCTGCCTAAAATTTATTCTATGCTAAATGACATGCAATTGGCCAGCAAAAAATCATCTGCTCACCTAAAATAGTTCATATTTCCAAATCTAACCATTAATTTTTTCCTGCCACTTATCATCTATGCGTATCTCAAAAATTTCAGAGTAATCTCTATAATATATGAAAACACTATCCAATTAAATGGCTATCTTAATCTATGCTATCTGTAATATATCTATCTTATCTGTAAGAATGTTAATAAAAAGTGAAATAATTCTTAAAACACTCTAATGCCTAAATTTTATCATAAAACTTGTTAACTAAGACTTATTTGCAAAGCCAAGTAAATGTATTAATTATTACTTTGCAGATTATACAATAGGATGAAAAATTTTCAAATTGATAAATTAATGAAATATTTGCTATGTGGAAAAATATTGGTTACTAATTCAATGACACTGTATATTACTTTCAGAAACAAACTCATCATAAAGCATTATACATCTAAATACACAGAGAAATCATACAAAAAGATATAACATTTCTTTTCAAAATTCATATCACAGCTGTCAACACTCAAGAATGAATTCCTGGAACTTTCATGTAGTGCAGCTATATGACTTCACTTTAAATTGGCAATTTTATCTTAAGATCACTTTATATTACATAACTCAGATCATTAAACTAATTGTAATGTCGGTCTGAGGTAAAATAATATTTAGTTTGATATTTAATTATTAGCTTTTATTCATTAAGGTGATTTTAAACGTGGTAAAAATAAAATTATTAATTAATATGTTTTTAATCATATGGATAAACTTAAAAGCATTTAAAAATTTAAAACAAAATTAAAAAATAATATCTACCTATTACATGTTAATTAAGTGTTCAGAAAATACATAAATAATATAATACATTAGAAACAGATCAAATTGAACAAAAATTAATCAGAAAAATCACTTTAAAAAAATGGAACTTGCTCAGTTTTAAATTTCATTAAGAGATGATAATGTGAAAAAAGCCATAGTATCATCAGAACTCTTCATCAAAATTTTCATCACAGCATTTCGTCTTCCTTTGATACATAATAATCAGTAATTTCTCTTAAAACTGTATTATCTGATGGTGTTTGTCAAAATTGAGATAAATTAAAAATCAGAAGATTTAGATATTTACTGATAAATGAAACGAAAAACTCAGAGTCTGCCACTAAAACTGGAAGAGTTAACCGCTTTGACATATCAATCAAATCTAGATATTATTACCTGAACAGGTCTCTTTTTCCCCAGTTTTTCAATCTGGTGGAGACAATCTTCCAGCTTCATGCTTGGGAAAAGTCGATGAGCCCAATGTTCAAGTTTAGTTAGAAGCTTATTAAGATCTTCTTCCTATATTTAAAACATTTTACAAAATGAAATAATTTCTGATCATCCTATTTAAAAAAAAAAAAAAAAA
>KK118310.1:80254-123149 GCA_000611955.2 Stegodyphus mimosarum | reverse complement strand
TGAATTCTTCTACGCTAAGTATGAGTAAAAATAGTTATTCCAAAGTTTTGGGAAAAAATATTTAACGATTTCTTAGGTTAGGATCCAAAGATTCGAATGATCTCAGTATGTTAGTCATCATTTTAATTGTGTGGAGAAACAAAATTATTTTTTAAGCAAGAGCCTAAACATGTTAATAGCATATTTTAAAATAAATACTCTTTCTTGAATAGAAAATCAGACGAAAATATTTGGTTTCTATACCTAAAGAAAAACACTCATTTGTCAAGAACAAGAGTAAGAAATTTTTATTTTCTTGAGACTTAACTTTTCCGAACATAAAACAGAAGATATAAGATGTATTTATTTATATATAATCATGATAATCACATATAATGACTTCAGAAGTTTCTTTATATTCAAAACCTGTCTCATTATTTTTCAAATGATATAAATTTAGACTTGTGGCTGTCGAACGTTCATAAAATCTATCATGCGGCTCCCATCGTCTTGAAATTTAGCCTTCCCTGCTATATACCATACAAAATAATATTATGCTCAACTAATATGACATTTTACTCTGATTTTTTATGTAATTTATGGTTATTTCAACATCACAAAAGTACTCAGAACTTCCTCATAGCTCAAAGAAGGATTTCCTATAACTCTATATAACAATCAATTTGTCAACTGAACCAGCCTCTCCCACCAACCTGCTATAGGAGGATTGAACTTCCATTGTATTCTCAAATTGAAGATATTTCTTGAATCTTATTCCCGTCAAGGAATTTCAATAAATTCTCAGTACCCACAAAATTCATACTATTATCATTATACATATCTTGGGAAAACTTCTGCCGGCGATAAATCTTTGAAACCCAAGTAAAAATTTAATTGTTATTTTGAACATACCTATATCCTTAACTTTATCTTCTGGCAAGGCTGTGGAATATTATTGATATTATTAGCAGCATGCATTCAGCATCTGAAGCTCTTGCTGATGACATACTTTATTGTCTTTCTTTCACATAAAACCCAATAATTTTCTCTCAACTTGGACAAGAGCATATTTTACCCTGAGTGAGATATTCTTCAAATAACAGTTTATGAAGTCTATGATTACTAAAAAAAGGGCATGCTTTAGAAAGTCTATGCTAGGAAAAGCATTTTAAAACTTTCATCATTTCTTCATCATTATCTTCTTGAATAATGCCTTTTCTTGCTCTAAGTCTTTCATTCTCTTCAAATACAGATAAAGATATGAATTCCTTTAAATTATTACCATTAAATTATTCTTTTTTAACTATTTTTATTAATTTCTTTCCTGCAATTATTAGCTCTTAACCATGATATTTGGTTGCGTTTCATTCGATACATTTCTTGACTTGTAATAAGTTGAGAGATCCATGCCATTTATTCAGATATTTTACTTTATGAAGCAAGTTGCTCCAAATAACTAACCTAATATGTGACAGTCAAGGTTATTCTTCTTTCAGCCTAGGCAGTCATTTCATTATCCAGATCAACATTTCCACCTGGCCAGTTTTCCCCTACTTTCTATTACCAAGCTGGACTACAGCCAACAACAGAAATAACCCTGTAAGCTTTGGCGTACCTTCGCCTGAACTCGAACTTTCCAATCCAATGATCAAAATTCATCACCAAATAACAAAATAAAGTATGCTCTGATTCTGACATGTGATTTCAACTGCTCTATCCATCCTAATATGTAGTCATTTTATTTCTGTGGTCATATTATTTATGCCTAATTTAGAAAATTAGATACACTTGAATGTTCCAATTATAGAGGAATCAGCTTGCTTTGTACAGTTATAAAGTATTCTCAAACATTCTATTCAGTAGACTTTCTGTACATTCAAAAGACAATTGGAGACTATCAAAGAGGCCTCAGAAAGGGAAGATCTACCACAGAGCAAATATTCAACAGATTATGGATAAGATAAAAGACTCACCACCTCTTTATTGATTTCAAAACTGCCTGTGATAGTATTAATAGAAAATATACCCGAAAAATTATTAAACCTAATCACCCTGACACTAGATGAAACTAAAATCATGATAAAAGTACAGAATGAACTATGAAGCAACTCCTTAAAGATGATTACTTCATCAGAATAATGGCAGACCTTCAAAAGAATAAAGAATGCTTGATTCGCATTCAAAAACATGTCAAAGACTTACTTGGAAATACATGAATGCAGAGTTACAGTGAAATTATCCAGAACCTTTTGGACAGCCTCAAAGTGCTTGATGTCAACATGAGCATCAAATTACACTTTTTACATAGCCATCTTGATAACTTCCCAAAAAATACTGGTTCAATCGGTGATGAGCAAGGTGAGTAATTTCACCAAGAGCAGAAGGTCATAGAGGTATGATCAAGTAGATAGAATGTATATACGATGGTTGAACATGGTTGGAGCATCAAGTGAGAATGTTTACAGATTAAACACTCCAGAAAAAGCCATAAGCAAAAATTTTTATCATCATATGTACATTTACACTTGATAAAAGAATTAATATTTGTATGAATAATATTAAACTTGCAATAACTATATACAGTCTTTGTCTGAATAAAACTATTCTTTGCGAACAGTATATTTGGTTTTCCCATTAGCTTCCTTTATATGCATATTTTTGTATGACTTTTGAGACAAAGACAGAATATCCTGTAGCTTAAAATGTTGATGTGATAGATAAAAACTGAGGTTATTTATTTTTGGTTTCAAAAGCCAAAAAATAGTCAAAAACAAGTGACAGATCTAAGACTGCTCCCCAGTGTTATCAATATCAAATATAGTAGAAACATTATAATTATCAAATGAATATTGCTGACTAATTATGAAAAACAACAACAACAAATCTTAAGTTATGACAGAATGAGGATTCGTAATGACAAAAATCTCTCAGTTCACAATATGTAAAACAAAAGCCCCTATGCCTCTAATCCTCACGCAGCTTATGCAAACTGAAAACATATACAAAATTTATGAACTAAAATACCTACTGCTTTGTTCGATAACAATTGAAAAATATACCTAAAAAAATAATAATTCATAATTGCCAAACATGGCACTATTCCTTTGAAAACTGCTGATAAGTAAAACTCACTACCATACAAAACTGTAGACTATCTTTACAAAGAAAAGCTAGAACATCCCACCTTATACTATGGATGGCCAGTTTCTCAAAATTAGGGTAAATAAAATTAATTCAGCCAAGCCAGCCACCAGTTATTCATAGGAACTCAAACCACAGACACATATCCCCAGTTTGCATAAGAAACAAAGATAAAATAGTCAAAATTCAACTCCTGCTGCATCTAATAATGTTACATATTAACAAATATAAAAAAGAAATCAATCCCAGCAGCAAAACATAAATATCAGAATTCAAAGAATTCTTCAGGTACATATAAGGAATCAATAGTGTCCTTGAAAAGACAAGTTTATAAAAATCCTCTTTTAAAAAATAAGTACCTAAACTCAGGAGTTATGAAGAAGCACTCCACGAAATTCACATATTCTTTGAAATTATTAATGAAGAAATGGTACTTATGTATTAACGCAACCACCTCTGGGCAATTTGGTGAATTTTACTGAAGAAAAAGACGATGACTTATAATAGCAAAAAATTATCTGTTACATACAAATATATATTTGAAAACATATTTTACGTTTTAAGTAGGTGTTTTATCTCCGCCCCCGAAAAAAATCAATAAAACTACTTAGCGGGCATTTTTTTTCTTGCATACTGGTGGAAATTTTGTAGCGGTAGCTTTAAAAACAGGTTTAAAGCAATTGTCTTCTTTAGTTATTTTATGGCAAAATATTATAATTCTTCAGACATTTTACTGCAGGCAAATCCTACAAACACATATATTAAAACTGAGTTTAAGACAAGAAAACATACCACGAGTTTTCTGCAAAAACCTTTGTAACACAACAAAAAGAACGCATATGAAAATGCCAACGCTGATTGTTAAAACTGAATTGTCATTGACATAATTGCCTGAATAACTGTTTCGCGCGAGGCTGCCCGAATGTGGCGCATTTTGAAACTTTGGCAATTTATACTAGATGGTTGTGATAATATGTAAGTACCGAAGAAATCAAAAGATTGTTTTAACTAGTCTTGCATGTTTTACTTTCATAGAATTTATCTCATCTCCATAAACTTCATTTTGTCTATCATACCCAAGGTATTGGTATATGTCTATCATATACCAATCTTAAACTATATTTTCTTTGATTTTTAATACATATTCTACATTTAGAGAAGCCTTTCCCAAAATCCTTTAGGCTATCCCTTTTAGATCTGTACAGTTTTCTGAAGTCTCCCCCCACAGTCATTTGTCTTCAATTATTTCATTTCTCATACACCATAGCTAGTCTCTTTCTCCCTGACCGATCAAATGACTATCTGTCAGATGCTTCTCCTTCTCAATACAGCAGTGCGTTCACAACATGCCAGCTAATTTCAGCAAAAGATGGCTTCAACGACTATGTTTCTTAGGGAGTTAGGTCTCAGCCTCCTCCCATTTTTATCAATTGGACTATGCTAGTCACAAGAAAGTTACAGTTTTTTGCTTCATATTTTCTTATACAGGATTGGGATCACAGCCATTCTGTGCTTTAAGGTCACAGGACAACAAGGAAAATTTATCTTCCTTGTGCTGGGAGCAAAAAGATTAGAGACCGAGAGAAGTTTGTAAAAAATCACTGCCTCTCAAATATACAATTTGTCATTCTTGAAATTAATAGACATACACTGACATTCAAAATTAAGAGAATTTGCAAATTTGGTTGATTATTTCTAAAAATGACAGACAATTTTTAATGAAATTTTATAGTAGCATAAGTTGTTATAATAAGAAAATAAATATATAACATAATAGTCTTAGTCAACATGCATAATTCATCATAAGGCTCATAGGTATACGAAGATCTAAAATGGAGACTGCAAAATCAAATAAAAGAGGGTTAAAAGGGATATAATCATATTCTTCATGAAGAAATCATGACATTCGCAAGCAACTGAGGCATGAGTCATACCTCCCTCTCCTAAAACCCATCAGAATCTGAAAACAGTGTTGTTGCAGGAGCTGGACAGATTGCCGTGTAGACTCATAAAACTGTTTCATTTCACAGCATGAAATTTTTATGAGAACTGCATGACTACTAGAAAATGCATACCTTCTGTTAGCCTCCTAGTTGATGGATCACGCAATCTCTGCTTTAAATCTTCCTGTGCCAATGAGCTACATGCAATATATGTGTGTACCGTGGTTGTCATACTACACATTTTTTTTTTTTATTACAGTAATCTTTGACGATGCTAAATGTTATTCAAATCTTTTTACCATTTCTAGAAAAAATTTAACAAATACGAAAATTCTCTTATTTTGATCACCAGTGTATTAAAGAACCAAGGCTTAATTATTCAAGATTCTAAGCAAATGCACAATTGCAAGGAAAAAAAATTATTAATTAAATTTATTAATTTAGTCATGTTTCTATCAAGTTTAGAATTTGGAATAGGCATTGTTCAAAGTTATAAATGTTAAATAAATCCTACTTCGTGTCCAGGTCCTTTAAATTTTACATCTTTGAAATGATTTACCACAACAGGTATACCTCGTTCACCACACAATCTGAAATACAGTTTTATAATTAGACATTCAATACATAATTTTAAATTAAAATTTAGAAAAACTTCTATACATTTAAAATTTTTAAAGGACAGAAGATAAAAGTGTCCAGTCATTATTCATAGGAAAGCATGAATCTAATACTAATAATACATAAAAAATAGTATTGTCAATTGACAGTTAGTATCTATGAATTATAAAAAACCTTTTTTAATAAATACCTTTCACACTAAAACTAAAATGAGAAATAAAGTTTTCATACATACAAATGAAATATGAAAAGTAAATAAAAGAAATACAGAAATATAAATCGCAAATAAAATATTTCCAAAACCTATTGAAAATTAGTAGTGAGTAAATCAGTTTTCAAAAAATTATTTCACTCTCATTCCTTGCATCAATATTGAAAACTTTAACAGAACCTAACTTATCGCGTATATTGGTCAAGATAGTTTTCAAGGAAGATTTCAAATATTTTACCAAGTGCTGCTTATCCAAGTTCAGTACAAAGTCCGAAATCCAGACATCTAATATCAAAAATTACCTAAAATCTGGTCTTTCAAATCACGAGCAACCACTTTTTTCTTTAATTTAATTTACACTTTTTTTTCGAAATTTTTTATGCTTTATGTTTGTGAACTTCATATTTTTTCATAACAAAACATGTAGGGTGTCCCAATCTTAGTTTCACTCTGGCACTGATAACAACTTGGCGACTTATTATTTATTATTCTCATCACCAAAATATTATCAATACACTGCAGCTTCAAAAATGACTCATGCAGCTATGTCCAATGGTGTAGCTAGGGTGGGACGAGGGGGGAGGACATCCAGGGATGCCAAATTGATGTTAAAAAATTTCAAATGCTCATAGGCCAAAAATTACATTTAGGGCTGTTTGAACTATGAATTACAGATTTGTTATTCAGTTAAGACCAGGAATATTGCCAGAGGTGGTGCGACCATGGTGGTAGAAATTAATAAATAAGGCGAAATTTTTAGAATTTAAAGAAACCCCAGCAACAATATTAAGGAATGATAAAATTGTTAGAATTTAGGAAGGCGCTTGGCAGCAAAATTCCGCACCCACAGAAACTGTACCAGGCTGCAAAATATAGCGCTGGCCCGGGATATCCCTAAGTATACGAAGGGATTTATTTAATCAGAATTCAGATAAGACTTGAACATGTGTGAAAAATAGCTGTAAGTATAATAAATAACTAAGCTAATATAATTCGTCAGTGTACAATAGAAGCAAGAAAAAATTTAGTGGAACAATATGTCTTAAGTCACCAATCTCATGATACATTGCCAGTAGTGTATACTGGACACTAGCTAAGCTTTAAATAACAGCTGCAAATTTTAAGGTTTTCAGATATCACAAAAAGCAAAATTTTCTAATTAGTGAAATTTGTGAAGAAAATGAAGTAGTAGTAATAAATGCAGATGAGATAACAGAAGTTTCTAATTGCAATGTTAATACTCCATTCATCAATTCACTAAAAGGTGGCAAAATGGAAGTACGGTCCAAAATCTAGAAAATATTGCTACCAATAGTTGAAGAAAGTGACAGCAAGGTTACTGAGAATGAAAAAATTTTGATTTACAATTCAGTGAAAATTTTTGATGTGGCAACTAATGGATTTAAACAATGGAACTTTGTAACTGACCAAGAAAGAGTTAAAGAGAAAGTGTTACCCCAAAAATGAAGCAACTTAAACAATGTACATTGAAAAAAAATTTTTAATAATTTAAACTTTTAATAAGGCAAACAAATAATTACTGCGCTTTTTTTTTTTTTTGTAAGTTTTAATTCCTTTAAGGTAATAAATGCTTCACTATTTCATATTTTAATTTTATTATTTCTGCATTTCATTTTACTAGATTTTAACCTAATATAATATCCTGAAAAATCCCAAATCCGGATTCTCCAAAGTCCCAATTTCAGACTTTGTACTATATTTCCATAGTATTTGCCAAAAATTTTCACTTTTAAAAACATGCATTTTCAGCTTACAGTGGCTCACATTTGTTTTGGGTCACTTCCATTTTTGAAATTTATTTGCACAGATCTTGTACTAAATATTGAAACACAGGTTTTTCTAATATAATATTTTTTTTTTCTCTTTTAAGCCTTGCTTGCTGCAAATTAAATATTTTCAAAATATTCCCTATGATAAAATAATTTATTCAATCAGTAACTCGCATAATATTTTGGATGCTTAAAAGGTTCACTGAGATGTTTTGACAAGCGATGTTTCTTGTAAGTTTTTTACTTTAAATAAAAACACATCATAAGAGTTGTCAACTGCATTTAGAAACTATTACTTATTTAACAAAATACATTAACAGTTAATATTTGAACTGAACACAGCAAGATGCAATAAACTAAAGATAAGTTCTTGAAATTTCATAATTAATCATTTAAAGACAATAATTTTTTTTAAAAATAACCAAAAAATCCTTGGTGTAAAGCATTCAATTATCTTTGATTTTATAAAATGATGGAAACTGCTAGGAAATTGTTGAAAATGCACTTAAGTCTACATCACATTCCAAATTAACACAAAAAAATCAGAGATTTAACCTATGAAAAATCACACAAGACCTAAAAATTAGTGCTGTAAAATTCGCAGCAGATGTAGAGGACTGATTTGTAATAAAGGTAAAACCTGAAACTGTCAGAAGAGTTATTAGGACACATGGATATAATCAGGGCCAGTGCCAGAGCATGTGCAACTGGCACAGCCACACTGGGCAGCAAAATTGTTAGAATTAAGAAAAGAATCTGGTGGCAGAATTTTGGATTTGTGACATTTGCACCAAGCGGCAAAAAGTCTCCCGCTGGTTTTGGATACAATGGATAAGCCGCAAAGAAGGATATTCTTTGTCAACAAGAAATCAAGGAAAATATGCCTGTAGTTCATATAGTAAGCAAAGATTTATCATATTAGAACAATGTTATAACTGCAGAATGAGTCAAAATTTAATATAATTTAGATTGATGGATGAATTACTGTGTGACAAAAGCCGAATGAAAAATTGGACATGAAAAACTTATTAACCCCTTTACTCGTCGCAAAATTTTGACAAAATTTATTAAAAAATCATCATTTTTTTATTAATGTTTATGAAATTTAAAATAAATTAATATAAAAAACTATATTTTTTGTTAAATTTAACAGTTTTTTTTAAATACTTAAAATTTTTTAACTTACCTTATTTTACTTTATATTCAGCTTTCCTCTTACACCCGAGCTAGGCAGAAAAGCTTCAATGCAGGCCTTTAAGATTAAACGTAAATTTTGGAGTGAGAAAAATCACGTACATTTAAATAACACACACTATTATCTCCAAATAGTAATGCTTTTATTCAACATCAATACAAGCTGTAATATTTTTTTCAAAAATTTAATAATTTTTCTGGGTATAGTAAAGTTTGAAACATGGTATGCATAATCTTACATTGCAATCTTTACAATAATACCTCGTTTCTCTCCTAATTCATTTTCCATTTGCATTCTTCTTTGATGAACACACTTTACATTCTCTTCGCTTGGTCTAAAAGGTGAAAGAATATTTTTTATAATATTTTTTCCCGTTTCTTGTTACTTGATAACTAGAAAATTATTGATCTACAAGATCCACACCTCCCATTGTTTTATTGCAGTCAATTATTACCTTTGGTTTTGTTTTCAGTTTTTTACTTTGCATCATTACTTCAACAGTTTCAGAATCATGAAAAGATGATAGCATTGTTACTTCCTTTTTGTCCTTCCATTTGAGAGCGAGGATTTTGCCATGTCTAAATGATATAACTTAACTTCGTCAGTTTTTAATTTTTTATTTTTCAATGCTAAAGGTAAATCCTTTTTGTTTTGTCTAACAGTTCTAACCATATCTGTTTGATAAGTCAAAAGGATATCACATTATTCTGGTGAAGTATAACAATTACCTAAGTGATGTAGTAGCCTTGTTTCAATAATGGCATTATCAGAGTCATAACAACTTGTGAAGGTACTGAGAGTGATCGGATTTACGATGAAACAAAGTACCTTTCCCAGTATATATGATAAATGACCAAATATAACCAGAACTAGATTTGTTTAGCATATATGTTTTGATACCAAATTTTGCTTTTTTCAAGGGTATGTATTGGCACCAGGATAAACGTCCTTTGTACAACATCAGCTTTTCATCTATGGTAATATCTCTTTCTGGAGTAATTGTGTTCTGATATACTTTATTTAGTTGTTTGCAGATAGGCCAAATTTTGCAGAGTTTCGGGTTAGGATGATTTTCTGGATCATAAGCATCATTGTTCTCAAGATGCAAGTATTTTTTGATTTAACAGTATCAATTATATGACATAATCTTATGGAAAAAAGGAATTTCTATTGATGCTTTCTTAGTGCAATACATCCTTTCTTCATTTTTTTTTTTTATTTTTTTTATAATATCTTCTAAAACTGAAAGCGCAAGGAACAAATGCATTTCATGTGTCGATATAGGTTTCTATTCTCTTCTACCTTTCAGTTTCCTTTTACCAACAACATTACCTGATTTCTCAGCATAACAATTAGTCTCTTTTACAATTATATCCACTATTTCATCATTTATAAAATGTTCATAATATTGTAAAACACCTGCACTGGCTTAAAATGAAATATTAACTTTAGGCAACAATTTGAACTGAAAACGTGGAGGATAAATATCTGAGACATCTGGCATAATGTGGTTCCATTGGTGCCCTGGTAAAAGTTGAGCAGGATCATCATTATCTTTTCAATCCGATATTTCAGAATCAAAAGCATCTGAAAAAAAGCTGTCTTCTGAATCAATTCCAGATTCCTCAAGACTTAAATCCTCTTGTTCACTTGAACTACTCCATTTTACAAACATTAAACATGAAAAAGCAATGTGCACTAAAACTGCATCTTTTAAAAATATGAAAATGATGGAAGAAACGGAAAAAATATTCTGAATCTACATGCTACTGTTATCTAATTAACTTACAAGTACTGTGTTGCCATCTGTGAGCCGTCTGTGCAAATAGAATTGATACAGGTGTGATAAAAATTGGTATTCTTTTAACTTATTGCAAAAGCAGAGCCCGTGTGAGATACGGACACAACAAACTTTATTCGTATTGGTTGCCCGTATGAGACACGGGCGTGATGAGTAAGGGGTTAAGATGGGAGGGGGGTGAAGATACAATGGCTTGTCCGCAAATCCATCGCTGCCACTGGGACGGAAAATTTTGTTTTAACAAATCAGTATAAATATCCTTAATGAAAACCTGGAATAAAAAATACAACCAAATTCTGTCAGGATAGTCATCCTAAACATAATACCTTAAATGTTCATTTATTCTTACTGTACAACTGTTCCTGAAGTTATCAAAACTTCTCCATTTTGCCATTTTCCTATATTTTATATCATGTAATACATATCATTTCTATTATTTATTTCTGTGTATGCTGCCCTCTTTTTTAAGCATCTCCATATTCCCTGGACTTAAGTTCTACTGAAAGGTAGCGAGTGAGTTGGAGAATGGAATAAGGAACCCAGAGCCAGTGCAGCGGCAATGAAAGGTAGCAAAACTTTTAAAATACAGCAAGAAACCAAGTGGCAAAATTAAAACGTGGTGGCGAAAGGTTTAGCACCAGCAGTGAACGAAATATGTTTTTTCAAAAGCTCTATTAAAAACAGGGTTGGAATGCGCTTTAGCCCACTGCTTGGCGGCGATTGTTTTTGAATGAGCAATAAACGCACCAACATGGGTAACTCCGTATAACATGTGTACGTTGCCTACATTGTGCAATTCGCTGAAGTTTTTTTTAAGTTTAAAAGGAACGCTGTGCACATGGCATTTTCTTGTAATTTATTTTCGTTATTTTAGCTTATTTTGTTCATTTGTGTACGTTGCCTACATTGTGCAATTCGCAGATTTTTTTTCAAGTTAAAACGGAACGGTGTGTACATGGTATCGTTTGTAATTTTAATGCCGTTTTAAAAAAAAATCCTTCTTTCTTCGATGCCATTTTGCTTACGTTTTCGTGGAGCGTGTCCGGAAGGTTATGTAACGGCATAAAATGTGTAAGTATTACAACATAAAATGTAAATAATTAATTTAAACCTAACTGATAAATATTTTAATGATTATAATGTTCGTTTTGCATATTATTTTATTATCTTTTTGTGGCAACAGTTTCCATACTAATTCATGCTTTAGAATTCTATGTTTTGTTTACAATAGGTTTTCGCGGAGCGTGTCGGGAAGGTTGCAATTGCAAAGACGTTTCGAATTGGCGATTTTCAAAACATTGCCAAGCAGTGGGCTAAAGCGCATTTTCACCCTACTAAATATTAATTAAATGAAAATATTTAATAATATGTCAAGATTTGTTTTAAGTCTACGAAGACTTTTGTGAGATAAAATGTTTGTCATTTTAATTTTTAATTATTAATTTCTTAAAAATAAAGTTTTGCTATATTTAAAAAAATTATGGATCTTCTTATTGAAATCTCATTCAGAAAGTTTACTTTTAATTAAAGGATAGAGCCCTATTTCAATGAAAATCATAAGTGTACAAACACTTTTAGGAGTCCTGTATATAAGTTTTGTTACTTTTCTTTTATGCACCATACAAGCATTTTGACGTGTGTGTGTGTGTATACAAACGCCAAAATACGTGGCAGGTGCGTAAACGAAAAGTACCTAAATTTTAAAGTGTTTCATTAAAAATGCAAACATTTTAATTTATTTCTTCTTTCATGTCTAAATAACTCAGATGTACTGCGTAATTTTGTAACATCACTTTGAGAACAATTAACTTATATAACATCGAACGTAGGTCTTAATTAACTGCCATTTTAAGTGAAGCATTTATGCATAAAATGATTCAAAATGTATAATTACCTATCGGCATTAAATTTCAGTCGAGGGTGCTTCACAATTCGTTTCGGGGCAGGAACGACTTGAGGTTCATTTCTATCTTTATTCTCTGCATTTTTCTCTTCGTTAGCATTCTCATTTTCTTCGAATAGTTCATCTAAACCATCTACATCGTCATCCATCTTTTCGTCCTTTTTTTGTAAGCAGTAGATCCAGATAACAATTTAGAAAGATACGAAGATTCCCGCCAGCTGATTCCGTCTGCCGTCTGCGGTTATGATCTAAATATAGCTGGCAATAATAGAAAAAAAAATTAATGTATTTAAATTAAACAAATTTCAGGCTAAAAAGGGCACGGCATTTTATTATTCAGAAATTTATAATTACAGTTTTACAAATATCTATTATCCTTCATTTTGAAATGCAATGTTCTTCTTAAGATGAGAAACCATAACATTTTTAACTGCCACTTTAGCGTAACCTGTTTGAAACGTGGGGGGAAAAAAAAAAAAAATCTACTTAAAAGTGTTGAATTCTTTATTAAAACGGTAAGCATTTAAGTTTACTAATCGTAAAAGGGATGTTTGTCTTTCCTAATGTTATATTCGTGATTTAATCAGTATATATGCACGTTTATAAAGTGTTAATGATTGCACTGACATTTAAATAAATCTCGATTTCAAGATTATTATAAAATTAAGGTTGACTAGTTTAGTACTTTTATTGCTGAGCAAATGATTTGTTGAATTAATGTATTGAATCTTTCTCACCGATACTTGATTTCATGTGTAAATTAAAAATGTGAAACTTCCGTATGTCAGTTTTAAATATCTGAAATATCGCCGGCAATCAGCGGATTCTTTTTAAACACTGATTAGAATCGGATAGTTTTCCAATTTATTAAATGATGGGAAATGTGTTGAAATCGAAGTTTTACAAGTTTTTAAACTAGTAAATTTTTTAAAATTATTTTGAATAAGCTATGTTATTTCTGTGCAATAAAGTAAGTTAACTTGCACATCTGTCTGGGCTCTAGTATAAATGTGATAATGTACAGTAAGCGTAGAATGTTATTCGTACAGTAAATGTTATGATCTAAAAATCCCTGCTTGATAAGAACTATAAATTTTACAATAAATAATTAAATATGTATAATGAAATATACTTTAATATTTCCATGTGAAACTTACATGAAAATAAATGCATTCGAAAATAAGACATTTTCAAAACAAAAACCGTCAAGGCTCTAGTGTAGAATTGGGTGCCCTTTCGATTGGCAAAAAATTTTGTTCAGTTTTGGCGATGAAACCCCATTTCTGGTTACCACGAGAGTTTTAACTTGGTTTTAGCTTCTTGATTTTTTTAAGTGAAAATAAATCGATGTGCAGATGGACAAAGGCAATGTGCAATGACTAAGTTTGTGCAATTCTCTGATTTTTTTTTTTTTTTTAAAGTGAAAATAGGTCGATGGACACGAATTCTTTCACTTCTTATTTTGGTTTTGTGTAGCGGCCATCTAGAAATTGTGCCTTCCTTGCGTCGATCTTGGCGTCAAAAAAGAATCGCCAAAAAACAAGGGGCACCCAATTGTAAACTTTTACCACAGTCAATTATCTTGTGGTGGGAGAAGTATTTGTACATTATACATAATGTTGAATATTTACAAAAATTTATTTAAATTAATACCTTGTAGGATATCCTTTAGCTTGTATAACGGCTTCAAGTCCCCTTGCCATTGGTTCAATCAAATTTGTTACTGAGCTAGATATGGACTCCCATTCTTGTTTAAGAGCAGGGTAAAAGTTTACAATTGGGTGCCTCTTGTTTTTTTTGGCAATTCTTTTTTTATGCCAAGATCGACACCAAGACGGCACAATTTCAAGATAGCTGCTACACAAAACCAAAATAAGAAGTCAAAGAATTTCACAAACTCCGTGTCCATGTACACATCGACCTATTTTCTTTTTTAAAAAATTAGAGAATTGGACAAACTAGTCATTGCACATTGCCTTGACTTTGTCTATGTACACATCGATTTATTTCCACTTAAAAAAATCAGAAAGCTAAAACCAAGTTAAAACTCTCATGATAACCAGAAATGGGGATTCATCGTCAAAACTGAACAAAATGTTTTGCCAGTTGAAAGGGCACCCATTCTACGCTAGAACCAAGAGCAGTTATTAATTCATTTGTTATAGAAATTTTCCTGAGTCTAACATTTTTATTAAGAGTTTCCCATAAATCCTCCATGAAATTGGTGTCGGCTGACTAAGGAGGTAATCTGATAAACTTTGCAATATTATATAATACCCAGAATTGTGTATTTAGGGCTGTATGCTTGGGGTTATTATCATGCACTGAAAACAAACAAAAAATCACTATCCAAACCAGTTTTGGTAAAAATGTATTTACAGGTGCCCCTTGGCAATTTTTGGCAGTATGTGCAGTTCTTTGACTTGTTATTTGGCCTTTGTGTAGCGGCAATTTTTGCACCAAAAATCAATACTACGCAAGGCCAAAATAACAAGTCAAAGAATTGCACAAACTCGGTACCCATGTACACAATGACCTATTTTCACTTAAAACAACATCAGAGAATTCCACAAACTCGGCATTGTGAACTCCGTTCACTTTGTCGATGAACGCATTGATCTGTTTTCACTTGAAAAGTCAAAGGAACACTCAGTTCTAGAGCCAGATATAAATATATAATCTCAATAAACTACATTTTAAATCAAACAATGACATGACATAAAAAAGGAAATTCATCTTATAACATCAGAGCATTACACAAAGTAAATATTCACTTACCTTATTTAAAAATTTCTGTCTTCAGTCTGTGGCACACAAAATTCTTTAACAGCATTAAAAAACTTTCCTTAAGTTGTTCCCTTTCTAATGGAAAGCTTTATATGGTGAGCATTTGAACTTTTCTTGAAAACAAAGCCATCTGAACAATCTTTACGTTCGACCATACTCATTTCCTTCTTACAAACAGGATACTTATAATTCCGTTGAATTACATTCAACAAAGTTTCTTTTCTTCAGTCCTCAACCACTTCAAAAAAGGCACCTTCCACTCTCTTGTTCTATACCGCAAAACACCCAGTTTACTGCCATTTTACAATGCAAAACACACAGTATGCAGCGTACTTCCTAACTGATATCCAACACACAAACAAGCCCTTACAAATCTTTTCCCGTCAGTCAAATTCACAGCAATCATGCAACTAATAATGTTGTAATAGGGTTTCCATAGCATTCAACTACTCAGGTTACCATAAATGAAACAACACTGCTGCGATAATCCAAGGGGCAGCCTTAAATATAGGCTAACTCCGATTTTTGTTTCACTAGGCCATAAATTATTTTCCAGACTATCAATGTGCGGCAGATGGCTTACAGTACCATTAATGATGACTAAATTACTGGCCCCAGTATTCATACAGCCCCAAACCAACATGCCTCTATATCCATGTTTCACTGTTGGTAATAAATTCCTTAGATGCATTTCAATATTTCGTTTCCTCCTCATCATTCACCTTCACTCCAATCCAAAAATATTTAATTTAATTTCATCTGAAAAAATAATGTTCTTCCAGAACTCTGGGCTTTCATTCATAAATTTTTTTAATTGGATAAGTACACTCACGTTTGTGAAAATTGCAACACCATGAAAGACTTACGCGAGTGAGCTGAAATTTTCAGGAAATGCAAAGTAGCGCATGATATGCAAATGATTAGAATTGCAAATCCGTAGCGCATGCGTATGCTGAGCAGCGCCCTCTGAACGGCTGATGGATCCGAATAAATAGACGGCTGTAGCGAGGCGTGTATGGTTATCGGTGGTTATCTGCTAGTGGTAAACGTTAACTCAATCTGTACTTATGCCTCGTCGACGAAAGAGAGCGAGATTTGAACAACTTACAGAGTTTGAACGAGGGAGAATCATCGGCCTTCGTGAAGCTGGATTGTCGTATCGTGCAGTAGCCTCTCGTGTGCAGCGTAACAGCAGCACAGTGATGCGCGTTTGGAAGCAGTGGACGGACGAGTGTCGGACAACTCGGAAATCCGGGAGTGGACCCCGAAATGTGACGTCAGCTCGCGATGATAGACACCTGGTCCGCATGGCGCGGACGGACCGTACAGCTTCCTCTAGACAATTGGCAGCACTGTGGTCAATAGCTACAGGTGTTTCATTGTGTGCTTCATCAATTCGTAGACGTCTGCTGCAGTGTGGACTGCGCGCACGGACTCCTTTATACAGGATCCCCCTAACGCACGACCATCGCCGCCTGCGGCTACAATGGGCCAATCAGCATAGAGACTGGCGTGCTGATTGGCAGCATGTCGTGTTTTCTGACGAATCCCGCTTTAATTTGTGGTACCATGATGGCCGCATTCGTGTCAGACGCTATGCCGGTGAACGCCACCTTCCGGAGTGCATTATCGAACGCCACAGTGGACGAACACCCGGAGTTATGGTCTGGGGCGCCATAGCATATCATAGACGATCTCAATTGCTACGAATTGTGGGCAATCTGAACAGCAACCGGTATATCCGTGAAGTTCTACAGCCCGAAGCTGTTCCCTTCCTTCAAAGCTTGCCAGGCGCTGTATTTCAACAGGACAATGCCCGCCCTCATACTGCTCGGATTGTTAAATCCTTCTTTGCAGCGCAGCAGGTACAGCTTCTTCCTTGGCCTGCGTGTTCCCCGGATATGTCGCCAATTGAACATGTGTGGGATGTCATTGGTCGGCGTCTTGCTCGTGATCCTCGTCCTGTTGCGTCTGCAGACGAACTTTGGGTACGCGTACAAACGATATGGAATGCTCTTCCTCAGTCAGACATTCAAACTTTGTTTGACTCCATGCCACGTCGTGTAGCAGCACTTATTGCGGCGCGTGGTGGCCACACAAAATACTGATTCCGATCTCTTGTTCTTGTTTGTTTGCTTTGAACATTTAATCATTTATTTGTACCACTACCACTCAACTGTGTATTAAATTGCATTCAATTATGACGATTCCTTCTTGGTGTTGCAATTTTCACAAACGTGAGTGTATAATGGTGACTTCCGATTACTCTTAATCACAAAGAATTTTCATCTCGCAACATGGCCATGGAAACCTTGTTTTCTGCATGTATTTTGAACTGTATTTATGGCTACTGCTTTTCTCAATTCTGCTGTAAGCTTAGGAGCACTTACTTTTGGATCTTTCTTCAATGAACGTCCCAAAATTCATCTGTCAACAGTACATATGGCCATCCTGAAAATGAACACTACTTTGCACTGTTCTGGATATAATAAACTTTTGAATATTCGACTGCATAGTGGAATGTGGTCTGCACACTAAAACTGAAATATCATGGTATGATTTACCTCCTTTAAGAAGCTTTAAGATTAATTCGATCTCAGAAAAGCTCATTTCTTTACCTTTATGAGCCATATTAAAATTTTATATTTCTTATCACATTTAAAGTTCACCTGGTCATTTTATGTAACTGCACAATAAATGACATAAGTTACCAACATAAAACTGATTAAACCAATTAGAAAATGCTACCAAAATTTTGCATTTGTTTGAATGGACAGATACTTTTGACATGCCAACAAATCCCCAATTTTTAGTTTCCCGTATATTTGAAAGCTAATTCACTGTCTTTTCCGTACTGCTTTTTGCATTCGTATTTGGTAAAAATTTTTTTCTTAGTTATTATCGTTTGAAGAAGTTTCAATAGAATTAGGATGCTGAAACAATAGTTTCTTTTGTGAAACTGCTCTTGTTAGAATAATTTCTACACTCGCTGCATACAAACAAATAAAGAAATTCAGTAATGTTTTAGTTAATTGCATGGGATATATGATAATTGGTCTAATACCCACAATCAACCAATAATCTGTATATGTGTTTGTAGAATAGATAAATGATTAAATTCTTCAAATATGGCAAACCATGCAAAAGCTATCTGCCTAAGGGGAGGAATACCTTCGTGGATCGTACCTAGACTTCTCGAATACACATCAAGTGTGCTACCGTTATACCACAAAGGCATGCTGGAAGAAGGGAGGAAAGGCCATGCAGCTAGCCCATTCGCCTAGGCTTGAACCCAATTCGTGCTATCAGCAATCTATTAATTACTAGCCACTAGTGGGGCCATGCAGTCCCGGTTCAAGGGGGCAAGCCAGGGTCTGTACCCTGGGCAGCAACTTCTGAGGATAACAAATTCAAGCGTACCGCTTAGCCATATTTGGAATGTTGTCTAATTTTGATACAACATTAGTAGTTTTAAAGCCAGGTTTAAAAACCTCTGTTAAGAATATTTATAATTAGTTACTCAGAAACCTTTTAATGGAACAAACAGTTAAAAGAAAGCTAAGTACAGCCGAATACGACTCTAAAGATAAGATCAGAGAGAGAACAGTAGAGGGACTTTAGGCGTCACTGATAAAATCAGATGACCCCATCCCCGAGGTTCATGCCTCTGTCAACCCAACACCCCCTAAACATACTAGGTCTAGGGAGTGTTGACCAACCTCACATGATTTCCACTATTGTTCGCTTGCCACAAGGGATAATTGCCCTTTTATGCAGGCTTGCTTTAGGACATCTTGCCCTTATCCTCAGGGGACTTCTTATCTTTGTAAAACACTTAACAATCTTCCTCTCAGTCTTTCTCATTTTTTCTATTATTTATTTAAATTTTTCATTTCGATGATGTGGAGGTAATTGTAATTTTATTACAAAGGTACTCCATAAACGAGTCTTTGGTTTCTGGAAGTGATGCCTGGACTCCCTCTGTTGTCCTCTCTCTAGGCGGGGATATTCAGATGAGAAACAGAATGATAGCATAGAGGCGCCTTGTTTCAATACCGATGCCTATTGGGTAATAAATGGAGAAGCATTGTAAATTGTAATTATTTCCTAACACCCAATACAAATTAACCTTGGACCATCCTGGATCAATGAAAT
The DNA here is from genome assembly GCA_000611955.2 of Stegodyphus mimosarum. Lineage (NCBI taxonomy): Eukaryota > Metazoa > Arthropoda > Arachnida > Araneae > Eresidae > Stegodyphus > Stegodyphus mimosarum. The sequence continues at coordinate 103,626 of KK118310.1, read as the reverse complement.
ATTTCAAATTAATGTACATCAAGAATATACAACAGACCATCAGTGTGAATTATGTCCCTAAGAAATGAAGAAGGCATTTTGATTTTTTGCAGCCAGTAACTTAGGTTTTAAAAATATTTATTATTTTATATGTATTATTTATTTAAAAATATTTATTATTTTTATAGTTCTCAAAAGTTTTTTTTTTTAGTTTGAGGGTGTTCCCCCCCCTCTCGTTTTCTTTTAATATGCCTGCTTTCAGCATCCCTCACCATATTTAGCGAGACGCAAACATTTAGTTATCGTGTGTGTCCGCGACGTGGCCTTAAGACTAGTGTAACTAAGACTGTTTAGTTAACGTCAATTTTTAGTTTGTCTTATTAAGGCAAGTTATACTGTATATTATTTAGGGTGAAAGAAAGGAGAAAAAAATCATGAGAGAAATCACGACAGATCATGAGGAAATCTAGGAAAAAGCTCTTAGGGACAGAATATAGAAATTGAGAGAACAACTTTCTTCATCCACCTCAAACGAAGATCTAGAGGATGCAAAATTAGGATACAAAGAATCTTCTCATTTACATGTGGGTGGGCAGCAGGTGGCCTAGGTAGTAGGCCAGTCACAGAAAAAATGAATGATTGGCAACGATCTTTCTTAAGCTATATTACTAACCAAAAAGCATCCAGATAATGTAGACCTTAGGTCCACTGAATGTGATGGCAGACATTTGACATCTTCATTGTGGTACAGAACATTAGTAAATAATTAAAAGATTTTGGCTTATATATTCTAAAACTAAAAATGCAATTTTTGTACACCCTGTAAAATTTACCACTGCTACTACATTAGTATTGTGTACTACAGGATTTATTAATTGAAAAAAAGCTTCAGAAAAGTGAACTGAGCATGAAGCATCTGAAATCCACAGAGAGTGCATGACTAAGTGGAAAATTTGACTACAACAAATGAAATTGTGTCGAGGCATCGATCATGATATTATGCTACTAATTCACGCAGAGAAAGAAAAATGGAGAGAGATCCTACACATAGTTATGGATGCTGTATTGTATCTTTCAACAAATCATCTTTCTTTCCATGGGTCTGAGGAAACTCCTAGCAGTCTGTTCACAAAGTGTCCTCAGCTTAGTCAAGGCAATTTTTTTTTAATTTAATGACTGCTAGCCAAACATAACTCAACTCTCAAGTACTGGTTAGAACACCTAAAAAAGGAACAAATATCATATTTGTCAAAAACAATTTGAAATGAAATTATTGATATAATGGCGAAAATAATACACGGTAACATTTTAAATGATATCAAAGAAGCCAAATACGGTACTTACGTACTATGACGACTACCTTGGCGACATTTGGAGATAAAAATCTTCATTGGCATTTTTTAGTTTATGTTTATAAATTAAATAAAAGAACTTCATCAAAGCAAATTAATTTAAATTCTTTTAAAAATGAAAGCCCAATTATAAAAGAACAAAAACTTAAAATACTAAAATCCCGAATATATATATATATGTATACATATAAAAAATGATATACCAAATACGAATAGAAAAAATTAATCTTTTTTATTTTTACTACTGTAAATGAATAATTAACAATTATTAAACTTACTTCTGAATAAGCTTCAGTGAAAGTTACATAAATAAATTATATTTTTGATACATAATATGCGTACAAATTTTTAAAAAATTGAGAGGCATTTAGTGTTTACTTTAAATAACAGATGGCAGCACAATATAGTTAACTTACTTAAAACTGGTTAAAAGAAAATATTGACGTTAATGATAAGGAAAATGGCGGGAAATAGCTTTCAAAATAGCATCAAAAGGCTTGTCTTCCTTTTTCCGCCAAATAAATTCAGCTAAATAGGTATCCAAATAATGACGGCTTGTCCCACGTTGTCGCTTGTTCCTCCATTTTGCAGAACCCCAAATCCTTTCAACATGTTGCGTATGAGTCTGTGTAGATGGATCAACAAAATTGTATCGATGATTCACCTTAAAATGCTCAAAACCGGCAGCAATGAGCTCTTCTGTTTGATGTCCAGGCCAGGAATCTGACATTATTGTTGAGCCTTCAGCAATATTATTTTGGATTTCATGCATCAATGTTGTCGCTTTCCGGTCTGGAACTCTGACTAGAACTGTTTCTTTTCTTTCTCGGCAAATTCCACCGAAGACCCACTGTTGTGGCATGATATGATCTTGATTATTCTTTAGACGCGTAAAAAGGCTTTCGTCAATCATTCCGGGCCCTCCAGTTTTAATCTTTCAATTATCCTCCAAATCCTTCACACACACTTAACGCATATAATTATTCCAGTCAATAACCGTCTTATCGGAAAAACCCAACTGATGTTTGTACCATTTAATGTACGACTGTTCAAATGCCCAAAAGTAAATAAATCTCAAAGTTTTTAAAAATTCAATACGACTGTTTTCAAACCACGTACCAGTTCAAACACCAAACTTTTGTTGACAATTTTTGACATTGCATTTCCAATAAAATCCTGAATTATAAAATTTCATATCATGGCCGTTTTTACAAATGCGTTCTTTAGGTAAAATTCCAGGCTCTCTGAAGAAGTCTACCGCTTCTTCCTCATTTGAAGGAAGTTGAAAAATGTTGATATCCATTTGGAAAAAATAATCGCAAAAAGTTTCACCTAAACGTAATAATCGGCTTAAATGATTAGCCAAAAAAGCTGTGGTAATAGCAAATGCGGGATTAGTGCGAGATAATACTCTTTATTTCAGCGCCCTCTATAACCTATATTAGGGTTAACGTTTTTTATAGCCGCCCAACCGGTATAGTGGTTAGCGTCGCCGACTGCAGTGCCGAAGGGCTCAGGTTCAAATCCCGCTTATAACCAATGTTAGGCTTAACCTGTATAACATACAAAGGTCACCGGATTTGGCGAGATATCTAGGTAGTCGTCAGAATACGTAAGTACCCCAAATACTATACAATAATGTTCACTTGTGCTGCAGGTACGTCAAAGAGGCAGCTTAAAACAGTAGCCAAAAAAACTGAAGTTGAACCTATTCTGACAAACAAATTCTAAAGGGCAAAAAGCAATTTGATGAATTGTGTGAAGGGGAATCACAAACACTTCATCCTGTTCAGCTATTTTTTAATGAAGTAAAAAATCGAATCTTATCAGAAATCAAAATGAGGGTAAACAGTGGTATTACACTAAATTCAAATTTTGCATTTCTTAATGGTCGTGAAATATTGAATAGGTCAACTAAAGAACTGCAAAAGAATGGAGATCTTGCCCAAAAATATGAGCGAGATCTAAATCCATTTGAGTTCTGCCGGGAACTTGCCGTTTTTAAAGAACAAGCCTCCAATGTTATTCGGCGACATAAAAAGGGCTAGCGCTTTCTATCTCTTGTAATAGATCTACACCTATGTTTTGCAGGATGCCTTTTACAGTATTTGTATTGCGCTACGGATTTACTCTACGGTTCCAACTACATCCGCAAGCTGTGAGCAAAATTTTAGCAAATTAAAACTTATTATCTGCGAGTAAATACAGAATAAAATTTTAATTCCTTAATATTTTAAGAAAGAACTTAATTAATGAAGTAAGAATTATGAAAGTACGAATACTAACCTTTTCCTTTCAGCAGTAGCCCATATTGTTGTTATGTACAGCTAATGAAAGTGAGTTACGTAATTAATCAGCTTATCTATTGTTCCAACTTATGTAATCTATTGTTTATAACTAGAGATTATTTTTATTATGAGTGCATATTTGATTGAATGTTAGGACTTACTTATTTAAGTATGTTATTGAAAAAAGGGAATTTGATTATTCATTGCATTAGTGATTTGTAACTTGTGCATATTCGTTTAAGCTATTATTAGTAATGTACCATTTCTATTTTACGGACTATGCTGGACTGCTTTGTATCTAGTACTGAATTATTTTCCATTAGTATGGCTAGTTATTATTGCAAATATTGCAAAACTGAATATTTCAGAGAAAATGTAAATTTGATTATTACAGTGCAAAAGTAATCTTTTGTGTGAATGTGTAAATATTTATTACATTATTAGGCTGTGTAAGGATGATGGCAGAGTTCTTGCATAGACTACATAAAGGCGTTATAGTCAAATGAAAGTGTTAAGTTAAAGTTGCTGTTAATTCAGATAAATTGGTGTGTTAATTATTGAATCCATTTCATTCGTGATTTGTAACTCGTATATATTTGTTTAAGATATTAGTAATGTGTCATTTCTATTTTGTGTGCTATGCTGAACTGCTTTAGTACTGAATCATTTTCCATTAGTTTGGTTCGTTATTGTTGCAAATATTGAAAAATTGTGTATTTCAGAGAAAATGTAAATTTGATTATTATAGTGCAAAAATAGTCTTTTGTGTGAATGTGTAAATATTTAGTACGTCATCGGGTTATATAAGGATAATAGTAGAGTTCTTGAGTACGCTGCATAAATACGTTATTGTGAAATGAATTTTTAATGTGATAGGTTAAAGTTACTGTTAGTATAGAGAAATTGGTATAAAATTATTCAATTCATTGTACTATTTATAATTTGCTTATATTAGTTTAAATGATTTTTTTTTTAATTTAATAATATGTGTTTTCCACTTTTGTACTGTGTTGAACTATTTTAGTGTTTAGTATTGAATCGTTTTCTTTTAATATTATTTATGAGCAGTTATTATTGCAGGTATTGAAAGAAATGCCTATTTCAAGAAAAATGTAAATTTGATTATTTCAGTGCATCACAGAGGAAGCTGCATTAGGAAGGTTTGCACAGTTTTCAATTATGTAACTTTTGGTATATATGTTGGGTCACCAGCAGTTGAGCGGTAAAATCTGAATGCTGGTAGTTCAGTCGAGGGTTAGAATCCCTGGGAATTAGCTGATTGCATGGGTGTTTCCATCGTTTTGCTCATGCGTAACGTGCATACGAGCTAATTACTCGTAGTGAGTCCTCAGCAAAGGCATCTCTCCTCTTAGGCAGGTAGTCCTATTATGCTTTGCAATAGTAAAGAAACTAAACCATTTGTTATGTATATTTCTTTTATAACAAAAATGGCATGTAAAGAATTTCTCACTATAAAATGGATTTTAAATTTTATCTCAAACGCGACCTATTTCTAAATTCATTTAAAAAAAATTGCTAGAGAAACTTGAAGATGGTTGAGGGCAGCAGTTTTAAGTTTCTGCCCCACCTAAGAAAACTGCTAAATACGGCTCTGACGCCTTGCAGTAGATCAAATTATATGTTTAGTGAAAAATATTGATATATCACATGCAAAGTGAAAATTTTATCTTTACTGTTGATTCCATCAAATACATTAACATATTTAAACGTAAAATTTATAATTTTGTATTGCATAATATAGCAAATATGACAAAAATGTAAAAAGAATTTTCATCTTATTTCTCATGGTTTTCAGCACATATGTATATTTACTGCCCAATGATGTAAATACATCGAGTGTTATTGAGCATATTATTCAAAGTCACAAAATATTTCTGAAATCCCCAGCTTGTCCAAGCTACATTTAATGAATTGGTTTTAATACACTATCTGAAGTAGTTGGAATTCAGTATGAAAGCTATATAAAGAAGTGACCAATTTTCATACAAATTATTGAAGAGCATTGAAATGCAACTGATAAGTATATGTTCAGTCAAAAATTCTTTATATGGCAGTCAAACAAAATGTAGAAGATCCCTTACTTTGGGACAAAATCCAAAAATATAATTGCAACATAGTTGAAGTTCTTCAAGTTTGGAAAGGTCTTGAAAACAAAAAACCTTGTTTTTAAGCATGATTACAAAAAATTATTTAACATATAGTATGATTAAGCACATATTAGCATAGGTGCTTATTCATACTGTATGTGAAATAATTTCGTCAGATTTTTATCAAAATATAAAGCTGATGCCTTATTAGCAACTGAAAAGGAACAGGCATTGGAATTCGTTAGAAAGATATGTAAAAATTGCTTTATTCAACATTGAGTTCAACTTTATAATTCATATTCTTCCTTTCTACAGAGCCCTTCTTCACAATGAGGCAGTTGAGTCACTGACCACACTTAAGTAATGAAAATCTATGACTCATAATGCAAAATGAAATGGGTATGATTAAAATGTTAAGCATAGCAAGATTTCATCAGCGGGAATTGAAAGAATTGCTTCTACTTTCGGAATAGTACATAATAAATTAAGAAATCAAGAATATTGTTACGGATTTTGCATTTATTTAGCTATTTTAATAGAATTGTGATTAAAATGGTTTTATTTTCCCGTGCAACGCAGCACGTGACGAATTTGAAGAGAAAGCTACGTTGGAAAATTCAAAAAACAAGAGCATGTGCATTTAATATTTAAGAAATAAGTATCTCGTTATTGTACTGTTTTGCTATACCGGAAAAATCGAGAAATTAGGTCAGCAGAAAGTAATTCGGATAGTTTTAAATTTCTATCCATGCCTGCTCGTCCCTTTCTGAATCTATCTATGTATGGTGGGAAGATCTCTTGGAAAGTTTATAAGACACAATTTTGTATAGTAGTGGATGCAAATGGATGGGATTCCCAAGCTAAGGCCTGTCATCTCGCTGCTTCTCTGAGAGCAGACGCAGTGGATATCCTGCAGATTCTTCCTGAAAACCAAAGGCTAGATTTCGAAGCTTTATCCCGCACTTTGGCGAGAAATGTGTGAACGACTATAGTAGGCTTCAATTAAAATCCCGTCAACAGAAGCCTGCGGAAACACTCCAGGAGCTTGCCACGAATGTTGAAAGGCTATCTCACCTCGCCTTTTCGGAGTGCCCAACAGAAACAGGAGAAAAACTGTCCCTGCAATACTTCATCAACAGCATCCGGGATCCTGAAATACAGAAAGCACTTGGAATGGCTGATGTGAAGGACTTAAAAAGTGCTCTGGTGTATGCCATAAAATTCGAGGCAGCCCAGCAAGCAACTCGCAGAGACCGCCATCCAAGCAGTGGATCAAATGGCTGCTCACCTTGATGATTTAACAAGGCAACTCAATGCCTTGAGGCGGAATAAGAATGACAAGAAACTGACGCTAAAGTGAGGTGCTGAAGGCCACATATGAAGACACTGCAGAACACCCCAGGGCACAGATGTTAAGACTACACCTGTGAAGGAGGAGGGAAACTAATTAGTGGCCATCTCGCAGGGCGGAGGTTGCCAGATAATGAAAAGGTCCAGTTTAAAGCGCTTCAGATTTCAGCAGTAAGTAGTGGCAGTAATGGACTTTTCATCATGGGATACATCAGTGGAGTTCCTTATAATATAACCATCTATACAGGAGCCAATGTTACCATCATTCGAAAAGATGTGGCTTAACAACTGAAAAGTAAACTCATCTGGGCGCCACCCTGCGTTACCCTCCAGACTGTATCCGGCGAGGAAATCAACATCAACGCAAAAGTAAGTGTTAACATCATGTTTGGAGGTGCCGCTTACCATCACATGGCCTATGTGGCAGAGATTACAGACCTCTGGATACTTGGATTGCACTTAAGGAAATACAGATTTCCTTGGACTTTAAAAATAATGAACTGCATTCTACCTCTGAAGACATAGCCCTATTTGGAATTCATGATGAAGCAGTGAAATCAATCCACAAAATCATAGTTCAAGATGATATCACAGTACCGGCAAGAACAGAAATTTTACTTCCTGTATCCATAGCCGAAAATAGAAATTTCGGCTATGGCATCATACAATATCCTGATAAATGTAACAGCCCGAAGAGAGTACTAGTAGCCTCAACACTCGTCGACCTATCAAGAACCGTTATCCCGGTGAGCGTTGCCAATGTAACTGAGATGGCAAGAGTTAAGAAAGGTGAAGCCGTTTCAGCATGTACTCCAGTAACCAGCATTGAAAGAAACAGTAACATCCCAGAATCCGTGTCTTCAGAGAGCATTATATTGGAGTTATTGCAGAATGCACAATTAAACGATGAGAGAAATGCTGCCGAATGGGTCATTCAAGATGTTTTCTCCTGCTCGTCTTCTGATATGGGTCGAACCAGTTTGACACATCATAGAATTGATACCGAGGATCACTCACCAATTAACCAACATCCAAGCCAACTGCCGATTGCTAAACAGGAGAAAGTAGGAAAACGTCTAAAGGACACGCAAGAAAGCAATGTCATTGAGCCTTCAGCAAGTCCCTGGGCATCTCCAGTCATCCTGATGAAGAAGAAAGACAGTTCAACTAGATTTTGCATTGACTATCACTGGTTGAACGACGTTATGAAGAAAGGCAGCTACCCTCATCCTAGAATTGATGACATTCTGGACACTATTTCGGGAAGCAAGTGGTTTTCGACACTTGATTTAAAGAGCGAGTAGAAATGGCAAGTAAAAATACATCCTGATGATCAAGAAAAGACAGCATTTACTGCGGGACGAGGACTTTGGCAGTTCAAGGTTATGCAGTTTGGACTATGTAATGCACCAGCTACAGTCGAGCACCTAATGGAGAGTGTTTTGAAAAGTCTTTCCTATGAAACTTGTCTGGTATACCTGGATGACATCAACGTCAGAAAGAGTTTCGAAGAACATCTAGAAAATCTTAGAAAGGTGATTCAGAAACTGAAAAAAGCCAATCTAAACTTGAGTCCTGCTAAATGCAAATTATTCAGACAGGAAGTGACTTCAACGTCACACTTAAGTAACACACAGACATGTCATCTCTGCTAAAGGTGTGTGCATGGATCCTGAAAAAGTGTCAGCAGTTAAAGACTGGAAGCGTCTCAAAAATCCCCACCAGCTGAGAAGCTTCCTAGGTCTTTGCACTTACTATAGGAGCTTCATAAAGGATTTTTCTTCCATCACAAAACCTCTTTGCAAGCTGACAGAGAGCAAGCAAACGTTCTTGTGGACAAAAGAATGTGAAGATGCATTGAACCGGAAGGAAGGTATAACATCTGCTCCAGTCCTGATATATCCTATGCTCAACAGATTATTTATTCTTGACATGGATGCGTGGAATGAAAGTGTCGCCGCTGTTTCGTTCCAAGAAATAGAGGGCCAAGAACGTGTAGTCGCTTACTGGAGCAAGTGCCTGTCTAAACCAGAGAGGAATTACTGTGTCACCAGGAAAGAGTTGCTCGCCAAAGCCATTGAACATTTTCACCATTATCTCTACGACAGAAAATTCCTGCTCCTCACGGATAATGCATGATTGGCCTGGCTTTTAAATTTCAAGAATCCTGAGGTTCAAATAGCTAGGTGGATGCAGAAACTCCAGAAGTATATCATTATCTGTCATCGGAAAGGATCATCGCACGGCAACACCTTATCTAGAAGACCTTGCCCGGAAAACTGCCGAAATTGTTCTATAGTCGAAGCTAAATACCAGCTGCTTAATCTGGTCGCATAACAAATTACATCGGCATCGGCTGATCCAGACCTATGGAGTGACAAAGAAGTCATGAAAGACCAGCTGGCAGACCGTGACTGTAAACCCATAATTAATTTAATGGTGACCTCAAACAGAAAACCCACTTGGCAGGACATTTCGAGCTATAGTCCCATGACAAAACAATATTGGGCTCTCTGTAACTCGCTCCATATTCGAAATGCCGTCTTGTATCAGAAATTCGAATCGGATGATGGGAAGACTTTCCAATGGCAACTGATACTTCCAACATCCCGGATTCCGGATGTCTTTAAAGAAATACATAGCAGCCCTACGGGAGGTAACTTCGGAATAATGAAGACTTCGCAGAGAGTTCGTGAGTGCTTCTACTGGAATAATGCAAAGGATGACAAGCAAAAGTGGTGCCTTTCTTGCAATACCTGTGCAGGTTGGAAAGGACTGGAGACCGAGAGAAGCTAAAACATTACAATGTATGAGTACCTTTTGAATGTATCGCCTTTGACATCTTAGGACCACTGTCACACACTGCTGATGCCAACAAATACATCTTCGTAGTCATTGATTACTTCAAGTGTCCTGAAATGTATTCTTGATCAGGAGGCTGTCACAGTAGCAGAGATGATGATACAGCACTGGATTTCTATGTTTGGAGTGCCTCTTCAGTTACATTCAGATCAGGGACGGAATTTTACATCGGCAGTAATCAAAGGACTCTGCAAGCTACTCGGCATTGACGAAACTCAAATGATACCTTTACATCACCAGTCAGACGGCATGGTAGGTTTAATCAAACCATCCTTAATATCCTCTCATTAGTGGTTCCTAGAAACCAACAGGGCTGGGACAAGAAGTTACCACTGTTTCTACTGGTTTACCACAGTGCTGTTCATGAGGAGACTACTGGCTATTCCACATCTCAGATGCTCTTAGGTTGTGACCTTCACCTGCCATGTGATCTTTTGTTTGGTCGCCCTCCGGATGCGACTTCATCTTCTGAGGAATACATTCAAAATCTCCAGGCCTGGTTTGAAGTGATGCACAATTTTGTACGAGAGCGAGTCAACTTGGCAACGGAGAAGATGAAGACCCAGTATGAGACCAGAGCTACTGGACATTGGTTCAACGAAGGAGACAAGGTGTGGTTGTGGAATCCGACTCGATGAAAAGGACTGTGTGAAATTTCAGTCACCTTGGGATGGTCCACACACAGTCCTAAACAGGCTGCACGATGTTGTGGTTCAGATCCATGAGTCATCGAACTCTGAACCTAAAGTCGTTCATTACGACAGGTTAGCTCCTTACTGTGGCCATAGTACGTAGTGTAATTGTAAATAGTATTTGATTTGTATTTATTGTTTGATAGTATTTGATTTGCTGAAAGTTACTTATTGCAATTATTGTTTATTTTGTTATTTTAATGTAGTGTTTATTATTGCATTGATGCCTTAGTTGTACGTTTGGCTTCCTGTCCAGGAATCGTACTGCCCGGGACGTGCAGTCCTTGTGAAGGGGGCAGTGTTACAGATTTTGTATCTATTTAGCTATTTTAAGAGAATTGTAATTAAAATTGTTTTCTTTTCCCGTGCAACACAGCACGTGACGAATTTGAAGAGAAAGCTAAGTCAGAAAAGTAAAAATACAAGAGCATGTGCGTTTAATATTTAATAAATAAATATCTTGTAATTGTACTATTTTGATATCGAGAAAATAGGTTTTATGAGAAAGTTCTTAGGATTAATTAAAAAGCTTATACAAGCCAACTTTAAATATATCAGCTCAGTTGTCTTAAGCGAACTGGGATTGTTTACATAATGCTGTTATTGATTGTAGCAAATTTGCAGTGAGATTGAATTAACTTTCCCTGTTTTGAATTGAGTTCTGTTTAACATTTGAGCTATTGTGATATTGTACGAATATCTCTGAGGAAATATTTCAGTATTTTTTATTTCTTGTGAGAAGAAAAAAATTTTATTAACTTTTTAACGATTTGTGCATTCAATCCATTACGAACCCGTACGCACGCAAGAATATGAAAGTAGGTAAGTTTCTTATTTTGTTTAAAGCACTGAATGCAAATGGCATCAATGCAGATATAATGCAGTAAACAATTTTGAAAATGTTTTGAAGATAATTATGTAGATTGCTAATATCTATATAACCACAAGATTTCTTCTTTTGATTAAATTTTTGTTGTTTGTTTATTTGTTTTTATATGGAAGTTTTTATATTTATATGTTATATATTTTGTGTGAAATTTTATGCAAATTTTTTGGAGGGTTGGTATTTGTTAGTATATTTGCATACATAAGTTTATGTTTAAGTGATTAAAGTAACTACAAGTGACTAATGTAAAACATTTCCAAAGTATTCTGATTATCCGTAACCCCACCGAAAAGTAGTGAACATATTAGCAGCTTTGTAGAGAAATTATTACAAGATTGTTCAATAAGTTCACGGAACGGAAATGAAGAAACCAATTTTTATTTGTAAAAATGACTTTATTTTTCAATGTAGTTTCCCTCAACTTCAATACACTTATTCCAACGGTCTTCTAATTTATGGATCCCTTGACTGTAGTGGTTTTTCGGCAGCTCTGCAAAATATCTCTCCACGGCACCTATTACCTCTTTGTTTGAAGAAAATCGTTTTCCACGGAGATATTGTTTGAGGTGTGGGAAGAGCCAGAAGTCGGAGGGAGCTAAATCTGGTGAATAGGCTGGATGTTGCAACAATTCGTACTTCAATTCAGTTATTTTAGCAATGGTTTTTTTTGAGCGGTGTGTGCAGGTGCGTTATCTTGGTGGAAAATGATTTTCTTCTTCTGTAATCCAGGTCTTCTTTCACGAATTGTTTCGTCTAATTGATTCAAAAGGTTTCAATAATAATCTGAATTAATTGTTTTGCCAGTTCGAAGATAATCTATAAACAAAATTCCTTTCGCATCCCAAAAAACTGATGCTAACACCTTCTTGGCTGATTTTTGCACACAAACTCGCTTCGGCTCCGAAGAGCCGGGTTCACATCACTCCTGTTTTGATTCAGGATCATGATGGTAGACCCAAGTCTCATCCATTGTGATAAATCGATGGATCAAGTCGCTTTTATTCTCCTTAAAATGCTCCAAATGTTACTGGCAAAGTCGCATCCGAATGTGTTTTTGCTCCATCGCTAGAGAATGAGGCATCCATTTTGCACAGAGTTTTTTGAAACCCAAATTAACACTCAAAATATTGCTCACTGTGCCCATTGAAATGCCTAAAGCCTCTGTTAAATCTCTTTCAGTCAATCGACGGTCTTTCAATACCATATCTTGTATTTTTCCGATGATTTCCAGTGTTGATGCAGTTTTTGGACGTCCCTCTCGCGGATCGTCTTCAAGGGTGGTACGACCACTTTTGAACAAACTAGCCTACTTGCAAACCATTGTTTTTGAAGAAGCAGATTCACTCATCACATTCACCATTTCGGTTGCCTTTAAACCTTTCTTTACAAAGAATTTGATAACTGCACGTTGCTCAATTTTATCCATACCTGAAAAAAGGCACAACACGTTAGATATAAAGGGTGGTTATACAATGAATAAATTACCAGATCGAAATGAAACTTTTGACGTGTTCCTAAGAAAGAACAAATATGAAAATGACGACGAAGTTTTAGGTCTAATATTGAGGAATAGATGGCGCTCCGTGAACTTATTGAACAACCTGGTATTTGTGTATCTTTATATTTATTTTAGGAATGCATCTTATGCTATTTTTTTATATTCATATTAAGAAAAAAGGGAAAAAAAAAAGGTTTTTCAAGAAATTTTACTGTCATTTTTTTACACTGTTATCCTCTTTATATACACAGCAATATTTTTAAACTAAAGAAATGTCAGAGAATTGCACAAGTTCAAAACACATCTTCCACAATCGCCTAAAAATAGTTGAAACTTCGATGTACGTTCCGATTTAATGAAAATAAAGGAAGACAACTCCACATTTCCATTATGATTTGTTAAGATAAAAACAAATGTAGTTAATGCAAAACAAAATACTAATTAGAAAAATGACTGTTGAATTTCAAAAGTGCAAATCCCTATGCTATGATACCGAGATGCCCACATAAATGCTTTTTGGTGATATGCTACATTGCTTCATCTGTACTTTTTACGGCTTTTCATTGAAAGTGCAGATAATCAGAAACCTTTGATATTTCATTGAATTTTTATACTGCTGGTTAATAAATTATGCACAATTTTGTTTTACTGAGTTATTAATTATTATTTAAACATATAAAAATATGCTGTACATTTCTTAATTTAATCTAATTAGAGGTTGAGTTACTTTGAAAACTGCTAGTTTGTCAAAATTATTTAAAAAATAGAAAGGAAGGGACTTTTTATTCCCTGACTACATGCTCAAAAAATAATATCTCCATAATGAATTTTTTTAAATCTTTTTCAGGTTTTCATAGACATATCTTACAATGCCACTTTCGTGCCGATTCTATTCTCAAAAATATCCTGAAGTAGAAGATGTTGTTATGGTGAAAGTTCGCTCTATAGCTGAAATGGGCGCTTATGTTTCCCTGCTGGAATATAATAATATAGAAGGAATGATTCTGCTTTCTGAACTCTCTAGACGTCGTATTCGTTCCATAAATAAACTTATTCGTGTAGGTAGAGATGAGTGTGTTGTAGTTATCCGAGTGGATAAAGAGAAAGGTATAGCTTATTAATATTACTAGTTATTGTTTAAATTTCACAGATAAAATATATTACAGTAATAAGTGCATAAATATGTGACTGTTATCCTGAAGTATTTATGAATTGATTCTCATGAGTATTGTAAGCTACGTTCTGTTTTTCTGCAGTTGCATAACGTTAGAAATAATTTTCATTTGTTGTACAAATGTTTTTTTGTTTCATTTGTTCCAGTGCTTTAATATCATGTAAATATAGATTTGAAATTTCTCTGCCTTTATTTTCACATAAGAATATATACTCTCCCACTCTTGTGCTTTGATTGCTGGTTTCATAATTATATTTTATGGCAAAAACGCAAGAAAGAACAGTGAATAATAGTGTAGTTGAAAGATGAAATACTTCCAATAGAATTATTGGGGGGGGGATCAATAAATTTAAAAAAATAAATAAGAATACTAATGAAAAAGGTAATCGAAACTAATATAATAAAAATATCACGAGATTTGTTTAATATATAAATAAAAGCTGTTACACAATACTTGTAAATAAATATTTAAAGATAATTTTCGAGTATAAATTAAAACTATTAATCAGTACATGTAATTCTAAACTAAATTAAGCATGAAAACAAATACAAACTTATTAGACTATGTACTGATTTTAGGCATACATAAGATGTATTTGCTGCTAAGGCGTATTTTCATTATGATGCTATGTCAAAAGTTAATATTCCAACATTTGACAATTATTTAGCTACAAAATCTCACTGTCATCTGTTTCCCTAGTTTAGGTAAAAGAGAAGAAATTCCTTTGTATTATTCCCTAGTCTCTTATCTGAAAATTAACAAAGACAACCCCCTAAAGGCACCTAAAGGAAAGGTTTCAAAATAGTAGTAGTTTCCCTTTACAATGGCAGCTAAAAGAGGATGGAAATGCATTTGGATTATCCATCTTTTTAAGAGAAACCTCTCCAAGCTGCCCTGTCTTTTTTAAAGGTTAATGAATATGTAATTATGGAAAGTCTATTTTACAGCCCTCATAGTTTTTAGCATAATTTTTCTTATTACATTTCAGTTGTCTTAACATTTTATGGAGATTTGGGCAACGTTTTTATGGAAATTTAGGAAATGTTTAATCAGTTCATATTTATATTTAATTTTATTTTGCATCAGCATATGATACATAACTAAGTTATCCACATGATAGTATAAATATGATAGTAATTATTTTCAGCATATGAAAAGTACTTTGATAAATAAAAGTTTTCCTTCCCTACAACTCATTTTAGTTTGATTTTAAGTTTACTTTTATTTTTACTTATCATTGAAAGGTACAAACCGCATGTTAGGATAGTTCTTTGATAATATGAGACAATTAGTAATGTTACTCAGGACTCACAAACAATTAGGTAACAGCATTTGAGTCACATATTGTCAAGAACAACAAAATGTGTTCGGCATTAATTAATCATTAGTGTTTTCAAATACTAACCCTAAGTTCTGTTTGATGATGATTAGAATTTAGATGAAATTTCTTTATTTGGCTTTAATAACATTACTTCCAAATAATCTTTGCCCATTTTGCTACCCTATAAAATCTTCCTCAGATGCACAACACACATAAATAGAAATAAAAGTGGATGTTTGATGTACATAGAAATAAATGAAAAAAAAAAGTTAAGACTGTTCAGTCTTCAAAAGCTTTTGCAATACAGTGTGTAAGCCAAAAATGAAGTATGTAGATCAACAGTATGTAAACATCAACTTTTAAATCATTGCACATGTATGAAATAATTTAGAAATGGTTGCCACAGCAGAGAACCTGATTTAAGAAGTGATGGAGCTTGGTGCGTAATAGATGCTAATCATAACATTTCTTTATTCTTGATAGTGTATTCTTAATACGAATTACACATTGTAATGGTCTCGGTCTGCATATCTATTCTTAATGTCATTTATGCCTTTTTTACGTCTTTATAACAATTAATTTCAGTAAAGGAAGGAACAGCAAAGGAGTTGAGTGGAGAGAAAGCAGAAGTATGGGATGCACCTGAGATAAAAACAGGATTTAAAGTGATTTTGTTTTGGTTCAGCTGTATTTTAATTGGTTAATTTTAAGTTTCAGTTCTTAAATTTAAAATCATAATTGGCTGATGTGTATGTAAATACCTGCATTTTTTAAATATCATGTGGAAAATATGAATTTTGGAATGATGCAGTTTAGAGTGATTTATAATCAGCAGCTACTATTTTTAGGATGGAAAGGGGATGATTAAATAAATATAGAGAGATAAAGGAGTATTGTAATTCAGATTTCAAAGTTAGCAGTATTCTGGTTTTTACTGTAAAAGAAAAATATGTGTTATATAAATTATTTTCATGTAAAATTTCTTGTTTCTTATAAAATGCTTCTTTTTATTTTTATTTATGAACAAAACAGTACATATGAGCAATAAAGATAACCAAATAAATGTTTATCTTTACTTCACAAATTCATCATTGATTTGAGCCTTTTTGTAAGGTGCAGATAATCAGAAAAACTATAATTTACTCCAGCACTTGGAAGGTATATATTGCGTCTGCAAACAATAAGCACAGTTATGATTTTTCAAGATTGCTAACATACAGTGTATGTATAAAAGTTCATATATTAATTGAGTTTTATATTATAGCTCTTTCTTGTTGTAAAACATACTTATGTTTTTTATTTCCGATATATCTTGGAATTAAATTGTAGTATCAGAAAGCTTAGTTCCATTAGTTAATTACTGCTGTTTTCTGCTGATCGAACTTCAAGTAATTCCATTAATTGTTTGTAAACTAAATAATTAGTTCTGTGTTTACATCTGTGTATTATATTTTGAAAAGGATTTTGAACTAAAATACTTTATTAATGTTATGGATTAATATGTAGTCCATTAATTTACGTATTTGTTATAAAAAAATTTTTAAACGTGTACATACACATTGGTTATCCATAGAGAAATGTTCTATTCTAAAAAAGAATACTCCACCAACGGAACCCACATCTTACATTTTTTAAGGGAGAAGTAAACGATTCTAGAATAAAGATTAAAAAAAACTATGAAATACCGTAAATAAATAGAGATGTATTTGCTCCTTCCATTGTTAAAAGTAGATGTGAGAAAAAGTAATTTCTGCAACTGTGAGTTATTTAATAGCAGTTCTCAAAATATAAGTGAAAATTTGATACAGTTCTCTCAAAATTAAAAAAAAAAAAAAAAATTCCTCAGCAAGGGAAATATTTTTCTATTACCGTAAGTTTATCTTCTGAAAAACGAATATTTATGTTTTTGTCTTAGCAAAGCTTTTTACTCTTTTGTCCTCCATTTGGCCATCATTCAATGTTCATAACACAATTCTACAGTGCAGAATTTCCTTCATTTGTATTTTGCAGTTAATAACTAGTGATCTGTTTAAAGACATTTTACCAAAGTTTGTAAAGCCAACCTTTGTTTTGTCTTCTATATGCTATGTGATTTATGCTAAAACAGAAAATCAGAAGATGCAAATTTAGTAATGGGTAATTTTATGGATCTGCCATTCAATTTCATTTTAGTGAAAGTAAAGAAGAGAATGGGTTATTTTATTTAAAAACAATGGCCCAGCTCCCTGACATTAATTTACTTATTTGTTATAAAAAAAAATTTGAAGCTTGTACATACACATTGGTTATCGTTAGACAAATGTCCTATTCTAAAAAAGAATACTCCAGCAATGGGACCCACATCTTACATTTTTTAAGAGAGAAGTAAACGAGTCTGGAATAAAGATAAAAAAAAACTATGAAATACTGTAAGTAAATAGAGATGTATTTGCTCCGTCCATTGTTAAAAGTAGATGTGAGAAAAAGTAATTTCTGCATCTGTGAGTTATTTAATAGCAGTTCTCAAAATAATGCTACAAAATATAAGTGAAAAGTTGATACAGTTGTCTCAAAATTATAAAAAAAAATTGCTCAACAGGGAAAATATTTTCCTATTACTGTAAGTTTATCTTCGGAAAAACGAATATTTATGTTTTTGTCTTCAGACTTTAGCAAAGCTTTTTACTCTTTTGTCCTCCATTTGACCATCATTCAATGTTCATAACACAATTCCACAGTGCAGAATTTCATTCATTCATTCATATTTTGCACTTAATAACTAGTGATCTGTTTAAAGACAATTTACCAAAGTTTGTAAAGCCAACCTTTGTTTTGTCTTCTATATGCCATGTGATTTATGATAAAACAGAAAATCAGAAGATGCAAATTTAGTAATGGGTAATTTTATGGGTCCGCCATTCAATTTCATATTAGTGGAAGGAAAGCAGAGAGTGGGTTATTTTATTTAAGAACAATGTCCCAGTTCCATGACATAGAAATTAGAATAAAGAGTTTTAAAGGTAAAATATGATATGTTGAATTTAACGAAGAAAAACAAGCTTTACAACTGAATAAATTTAACTGACAAAACGGAGCAAGATCAGGTCAACAAAACAAGAATATCAGAACTTAACAACATCAAATATGTCCTCAACTAAGAAGAAAAAATTCTTGAAATATAAGCCCCTTTATCTGTGTTCTTATCTGAGAATGTCCTTAAAGTAGTGATAAACATGTTATAGTAAAATATTAGATTTTCAAGGGATCATGAAATCTGCCCCTGATTAAGAGGTAACCCTAAGCGTAGGTTTTACTGTATTTTTGTATATTGTAACTATGTTTTGAATATTATTTTCATGAATGAAATCTTATTCATAGAAAATACATGTTTTTGCTATGCATGCTAAGACAAGAATCTGTACATATTTTATCATTGTTTATTGCTGTAATTACTGTTTCGTGTGATTAATAGTTCAAGGCAGTAAAAATAAAATAAATATGTAAAACTTTCATTGCATATATAGTGCTTTAGAGATCTAAATCAAAGGCTGTTTGATATCTCGTTTTAAGAGTTAAGGGGTGATAAGTCTTCTTTCCTTTCCTTTCTTATATATATCTAAAAAGAGGGTGGTTAGCAAAAAAGTACTGGGAAGCTGTGCTTTAGAAGAAGTGGAATGCAGCATCTTATGTCTTAGTTTCCTGGTATAAGTTTCTAAAATATTTCCAAAGTACTTATTTATTTATTTATTTATTTTCCCCCATAGGCTATATTGATCTGTCTAAAAGAAGAGTATCTCCTGAAGACATTGAGAAGTGTGAAGAGAAATTTGCAAAAGCTAGAGCTGTATGTACAATTTTGTGCATTCTTATAGTCTGTTCCTTTATAGTGCTTCAAGGCCAGTGTTAGCCCTCTCCATTGGCAATGGTGACACATACTCTCATTACCACACAGCACTTATTTCTCCACCTCATTTGAGACTGTAGTTCAAGTCAGCCTTCATTCATGCACTTTTCCTGAAATAAAGCACCTAAACAAAAATGGAATGGGGGGAGGTTAGGCAACTCAAATTGTCTGCTGCAGTTGTTTGCACAGTTCCAAGGTAAACGTGCAGCAGAAAATGACCCTGAAATTTGTATTGTAAAGTAACAGACTATATGAAAATTTAAATGTGTTTTAAATTTTTATGTGATTGGTTTTTATAGCAAATTTGAATGGCATTTTTGATTTAATAGCAAATATGATTTAAAACTAGGTCAATAGTATCCTACGCCATGTTGCTGAAATATTGAAATATGAAACAGATGATGAACTAGAAGAATTATACAGAAAGACAGCTTGGTATTTTGATGAAAAATGTAGAAAACAAGCTAGTTCTTATGATATATTTAAACATGCTGTAAAGTAAGTGTAATTTTTTTTATTTAAATGTGATTTTTCAAATTTTTTTAGGGTTATTAAAATACTAAACATGATTTGGAAATAAATACAGAGGCTGTTTGCACAATTTTTAGATGGTTTTCATTGTATTTAAACAAATATTTTACTTAAAATTTTTGTGTTTTAAATGTTATGTTTGATAATTCATAGTCTTCACTATCTTTCTCCACTGCTATTTCCAAGACAAGCCTTTTGTAGTGTTGGAAGAGGTACTTTATCCCATTCCTGTTCAACAGCTTTCCAAAGTCCAAGGAAAGTTGTAGGTCGACGTTTGGGCAGTCTGCTTTTTAAAAGTCCATGGGTTACATTAGGAAGTTTTTTAGGGATGGTAGACTAGACCATTTGTCCACTTTTGGGGAAAAAAAGTGTAAAAATGAAAGTTTCCTTTTAATTCACAAAATAAATAAAAGTTTCCATATGCTCGATTTAAATTTAATCTAAATGTGCAGGTTTCCTTTTTTTATTAAGATGTATTGATATAAATCATCCACTGTATATGAACAATGTTTCGCTGAGTCAGCGACGCCAACTAGCTGATCTGTGGGTAGGGCGTGACATGTGATATTGAGTGTGTATTGCATAGTGCACAGAAGTCTTAGTAAAAACATTAAACGTAGCAAGAGTAGAGAGGCGATTTTTGGCTGTAAATATTAAATTTCGGAAGTGATTAGTTAGTTGAAATGTTGATGTAGCTTTTTTATATAATAAATTGTATAAGTACTTTGTATATAATTAATTATTGTCATGCTTCCAGTGCCGAAAAAAGAAAATGTAAGAAAAAGCATATAAAAAAAAAGGGCTATGTTTAAATATGTTAATACAAAAACAGATGATAATGATATGGACGTTCAGTATGAAGCAAAGATTATAGAAAATGAAGTAGATAAATATTCTTGAAGCCAAGAAGTACATGCAATTAATACTTTAAAATTCATTTTATTAACAGTTATTTGGGATAGTATTCTTTCCAGAATATACAAGCCGTATATGCTTACAAGACCCTACCATGCCAATCTTGTTTGTGACAACTATTTCTGACAATTTATTTAATTAAGTTGAGAAATTTATCTCCGGAAGTTGAAGCAGAGGCATTAAATGCGTCCGAAATAAAAACTTATTCCAATACTAATAAAAAGTCGCTAAAATGGAAAGAATTTTTTTATACAGTTCATCATGATGAGGATGACATTTCATGTAATCAGGGTCAAGAAGCCATTAAATGAGATTGCTTTTATGTAATATGTGGCAAAATATCTTTAGAACTAAAACCATGTAGCAAAAGTTACAAATACATTAATTAATAAGATTTTAAAAATATTTCATACAAACTCAAATGCCAGTGTATCAATTAAATCTGAAGATACCACATTATTTAAAAAAATAGTACAGTGAAGACATTGATGCTAAAGAATTGGATGAGGAACTATTGCAATATCTATTTCTTTGAAAAAGCCAAAATTTAATGTTACCATATACATATATTTTTAATGTTGTCTGCATCAAATGTATCTGGCAGAAGATCATTCTTTGTGTTCAAACGTGTAAAAAACTGTTTACTAAACTCATTAAGTCAAACAAAATTATCTTCTTTAGCTGTACTATAACATAGAACAAAATATGCCAGACAGTATTAATTACAAAGAAATAATTGATAAATTTGCAGAATTGAAAGCCAGAAAAAAAGAATTTTTTATCTAAATCATTTTCTCAAAACTGTGATTTTGACATTTAACAGAATAGGTTTTGTTTTCTTAGTTTATCACATACAAACGAAAAGTTCCAATTCTATAATTGTATTGATATGTAATCAAACACATGTTTATAATTATATTAACAATGGAAAAAAAGATTTTTTAAAAACTGAATATTTTTTATAATTATTATTATATACCTGTCATTTGCTATTTTGTTAGAACGTTCTCGTAAAAATTACATAACACCCTGGGTGTAGAGCTCTAAAATAGGTTAATCTGTCCATGAATACAAAATATATAGAATATATAATATAGCATTCATGTAAACTTGTTTAGACCTACATCATTTATGCATGTGATTTGTCCTGCTGTCATAAATATATTAACATATTGGTATAGTGCCCTTTTTTGGAGAGAAATGTTTGCTTTGGATTTGATGCTCTTAAGATATTTGTATACTGACAATTCAACTAATTGCAATGATGAGTTTCTAGCTTCATACAAATAGGAAGGCCTCATAAAGAAGAGAAAGTTTCCAGTCTGTTCATAACACAGCAGAGCCTCAAGAAGCTTCAGTTGTGTGTGTTCAGAATTTTTTTTTCAATATAAAGTAGAGAAGCGCCGCAAATCTCCATCTGTGAATTATATTAGCTGTGTGCGTAATTTGATCTATAAACTAGGAAAATGAAATATATATATATATACACTCATGTCCAAAATTATCTTTACATACCCAAAAATGATGATATTCAATGAAATATCGAATCGATGTGATCCGTATTTGCAGGGAATGTGTGAAAACCAAGCCTAATTAGCATTATCCAATCAAAAGTAATCAAACGGTTTGTGATATGCAAATCTAGGCGTTACGTCATCCAAGGGTGAATCAAGCGCTTTGCGCAAACTGAATATTTGAGTGAATTTCTGCAACATAGCGTTTGATTTCAGTGTGTAGGGACTCAAAGCGGTTTGTTATGGCTTCGAAGTATCATTTGGAAGAATCTGTAAAGTGGCGAATTATCGGCCGTTTAGAAGCAGGGCAGTCAATCATGGAAACAGCCACATGTCTGAATATTTCAAGACAGACAGTCTCTAAGCTATGGAAACAGTTTCAAAATGATGGAAGTGTTGTAAGGAGGCCTGGACAAGGTCAGAAACGAATGACAACTGCTTCTGAAGATCGGTATCTGGCATTAACTGCCCGTCGTAACAGAAAGGCTACTGCTCGCCAGTTAAGTTCAGAGCTTGCAGCCGCCACTGGAACTGTTGCATCACGGCAAACAATATACAGAAGGCTTAATGAAAAAGGCCTTTATGCCAGAAAGCCAAGGGTTTGTGTTTTACTGTCTTCACAGAAAAAGAGGGATCGCTTTAATTGGTGTAAAGAACATCAAAACTGGACTGAACATCAATGGTCCCATGTTCTCTTTACTGATGAGTCGCGGTTTAGTTTAACTGGTGATTCAAACGTGTTTACATCTGGAGGGAGTCAGGAACACGAAATGATCCCTCGAACATTGTAAAACGTGACTGTTTCAGTAGTGGAGGTATGATGGTATGGGGTGGAATAATGATCGATGGACGTACGCCCCTACACGTGTTCAGCAGCGAATCTGTGACAGGCCAGATATATCGGGATGAGGTCTTAGATCCTTATGTAAGACTTTTCAGGGGTGCATATGGACCTGACTTTTTATTTATGGATGATAATGCCCGTCCACATCGAGCAAATCTCGTTGATGAATTCCTT
>KK118310.1:61047-80101 GCA_000611955.2 Stegodyphus mimosarum | reverse complement strand
GAGAACTTGTGGGACTAATGGGGAAGAGCAATTGCACGTATACATCCTCCTCCTAGAGATGTAAATGCTCTGAAGACGACATTGCTGGAAGAGTGGCGATTAATTCCCCAAACTGTGGTTAACAACGTTATTTCCAGCCTTAAAACACGTTGTGATATGTGTGTACAAGTCAGGGGAGATCATATTCCATATTAAATTCGTAAGACTTAATTCTTTTTCTGAATCGTCCCTTTTTTTCTTAACTCTCTTTGTCACACTTTATTACCATTTTTATTGTTTCACGCTACAGTTTTATATCATATAAGGTGATCTTCAATTTTTTCTTTTGCATTTATGTGTCATCATGTTATGTATGATTCCACGAAAATTCATTAAATTATAAGTCATAGTCTCTGAGAAATCCGTGAATTTATGCATGTAAACATAATTTTGGACATGAGTATATAATCCTATGTATATATATATATTTATATATAGGATTTTTTATTTAAGTGTAAGCTTGTTTTAATTTTGTCATGTTAAGATATCTTAAGTTAATAATGTATAATTAGCCATGTGAATTAGTTTCAAAACTAATTAATTGCAATTGCAAATTTTCAAGCTTTTACCACCTAGTATATAAGGTGTTATTTCATAAATATGATTGATTTTTGCACATGTTCTTCTCTCCATCTGTTGTTGGTAGTGTAACCTTGCTTATAAGGTGTAAACTTATAAGAAAGTAATTTTGATTAAACTATGTCATAATTGATTTCTTCAGTTGTTTTTCTTTCCATCTGTTTGTTGTGTAGGCAGTGTCCAAAAATCATGTATTGTTTTATGAAAGTGTGACAACCAATACACTTCCCACTCCTTCCCAAATTTACAAAAGGAGGGGTGAACATTTTTAACCGCATTCTGATAATGTCAGTTTTTCTGCTATTCAGCTCTTTAATATCAAATCATAAATGTCATATGTGGTTCAATAGCTTACAACAGTTAATCAAAGTTTAATTTCATTTGAAAGAATTACTTGGATTTTGCTGGTAAGGGGAAAAATTTTTTTTTAATTACTTTGAAGTTTTAATATTTTTTATTTAAAAAAAAAGCTATAAACTGAAACCTCCTGTTTTGTATCAGCTCGTTAAGATGATCACTTGGAAAATTATCATTATCATTATTAAACTGATAATTGCGTTCTCCCAGGTGACCATCTGCATAAAATTCAAAATCATTTAGAACCAAAGTTACTTCTCTCATTTAAGTGAATACATTTTAACTTAGTGATTTTACATTTTAGTAGCTACCTCACATTAAACTGCAATTATCATTATGTAGTGATCCCACTATTTTGGATGAATGTGGCCTAGATCCTCAGACAAAAGAAACTTTATTATCTAATATAAAGCGAAGATTGACCCCTCAAGCTGTAAGAATACGTGCAGGTATGTTTTTGCCTTGTGTAAAATTTTAATTTACAGACTTGCTTACATAGTGCTAACTTTTGCATAATTCACAAAATATGAATAGATAAATTATTGTTCACCAAGATTTTCACTGCTATATTGAATGAGGTATTATTGAAAACAGGATAGTTAATATAACTGTCATGGTTTTATAAAATGTTACTTTGCTTTTTATATTTTCTTAAATATTGAAATTGCACTGTTTTGAAATCACATTGTTGCATTATTGTATACTGACAAGAATCCATTTCTTAGCTTGTGCTAAGAAGTAGAATTGTTTGATTATTAAGTGCAGTTTTACCTGTAGGAACTATGTAGCATAGTGCATTTCAGATTTAAAATCAACTGCTTTCAAGGAAAAATTAATCTGTTTACTATTGTTATAAATTTTGTACATAGATAGATAATTTCAATGTAATTATATATATGAAATTGTTGTAACATGAAATTTTTTTGTGTAATGTAACACGAAAAGTTGAGGGAAGTGATGCTATGCCGGGAAAATAACAATACAAAGGCAAGTCTGTTTAACATTGCATAAATGACTATCTCGCTAATTTAGAAGCGGTTTTAGTTACTAATTTTTGTCACCAAATTTGGTGACATTTTAGTCCTATTCTTGTATAACTGTAATTGATACTTAATTGACGCTCTCTGTAACTGTAACCATATTCAGTCCTCATATGCCTTCTAGTTTGAGAAGCAGAAAGTACTAGAAATATCTTGGCGGCTGGGTGAAAATATATGACTGGAGAGAACACCAGTTTCTCCTCTGTAGTAGTTGTTAATTCAGCATCAGTTTGGGGTATCAAGATATATCTAGGTTAGATTTGCTCTTTAGCTAAGCTTTTTGCATTGCATTGTGTGTAGCATTCTTAGAAGTTTGAAGTGCAACTATTGATTGTACTCAGTGATACTGTGAAGAGTTGTATGACTATTTTTGTGGAAAGTTCTAGAACTGTGGATTTCTATGGATAAAATAAATTTTATCAGTATATCACCAGCTCTGCATGCATTCAATCTTTACGAACCTTTCACATGCAACAGTTGTTAGTGTCAGAAGTGGGTTTGAATGCCGATGACAAGAGCGATAGATGAGCAACTAAGACAGCTCATGGCAGCCTTTGCTCCATTCAAAAAAACAGATGTAAGCAGGACAAAAATCTTTTAAAAAAAAGATGAAAGTGAGCTCAGAGAAGTCGGAAGGGGCTATCAACTCCGATAAAGAAGAGATGAAAGAGCCAAGAAAATCTGGGAGGTACAGTCAAGTCCATTAAAGAAGAAATGAAAGCAGGTCAAGAGAAAATAGAAAGGAATTACTGGCATAATAGAAAACAAATTTGAAGCTATGGAAGGCAGAATACACACAGTTGAAAACAAAAGTTAACTTTTGTTAATAAATAAGATAAATCGATTAATAAATAAGATAATAATAAGATAAATCGAAGAAAGTTTCTGCTCAAAGAATTTGACACTTTAAAGAAATTCATAGTGACCGCAGGAAGCAATTATGATAGTTTTAAATCTTTATCCATAACTTCAGTCCCTCTCTAAAGCTCACCCACATGTGATGGTAAAACCTCCTGGGAAATGGATGGGATTCTGAAGCTAAAGTATGGCATCTTGCAGCTTTTCTGAGAGCAGATGCAAGCAGGTATCCGACAAACTCTGCACAAAAAGCAGACGGCACATTGGAGCTGCACTTTTGCGAGAAGTGTTTAAAGGATTTCTCGCAAAAGTGCTTCTGTTGGTGAGATTTTAAGTAAAGCAGGCTTCACTTAAAATCTCAACAACAGGCCCATGGAATTATGCCAGGAGCTCATCATGAATGTTGAAAGACTGTCTCATCCGAAACAAGGAAAATCCTGTCCCTGCAGTACTTCGTCGATGGCATCCGGAATTCTGAGATACAGAAAACCCTGTGAATGGCAGGTGTCAAGGATTTAAAAAGCACTCTAGTGTGTGCTATGGAATTCAAGGTAGCTCAGCAAGCAACTCATAGAGACCGCCATCCAAGCAGAGCTGCTCAAGCCCAGGAGCCAGTGGATCAAGTGACTGCTAGTCTAGACGAGTCATTGCCTTGAGATGAAATAAATATGGCAACAGACTGACCCTAAATGCTGGGAATGCTAGGGCGAATGTTACGTACAAAGAAATTGCAGAACACTTCAGAGCACAGAAACAAAGACCACTTCCAACCAGAAGGAGGGAAACTAATTATTGTCCATCTCGTGAGGCAGAAGTTGCCAGGTAATGAGAAGTCCCATTTTAAAGTACTTCAAATTTCTGCAATGAGTGTTAGCAGTAATGGAATATTCATCATGGGACATACAAGTGGAGTTCCTTGCATATGGCCATCGATACAAGACCCAGTGTTACCATCATCTGAAAAGATTTGGCTCAACAATCGGAAGGTAAACTCATCTGAACGCTGCCCTGTGTAACCCTCTAGACTGTGTCCGGAGATAAAATTGACATTGATGGAAAATTAAACATTAACATCACATTTGGAAGAGCCACCTACCATCACATAGCATATATAGCAAATATTACAGACCCTTCCATATTCGAATTTTGCCTTGAGCTTTAAAAATAACAAACTGCATTCTGCCTCTGAGGACATAATCCTATTCGGAATTTATGATAAAGAGGTTAAATCTGTCACCCAAGAGTAGAGATGACATCACAGTATCAGCAAGAACAGACTTTTTCTTCCTGGATCCATAGCCAAAAACAGAAATATCTGGTGCAACATAATAGAACATCCCAAACACTAACACTGTGTATGGAATACTAGTAGCCTCCCCACTCATCAACTTATCGAGCAGTGAGAGTTGCCAACGTTAGTGATAAAGTTAAATCATTAGGAAAGGTGAAGTAATTGCAGCACGTACTCCAGTGACATGTGTTTAATGACTCAATAGTCCATCAGTCTCTGTGTCTTTGGAGACCCAATTATCGGAGTTATTGCAAAATGTACAATTAAGCGATAAAGATAGGAATGCTGCCAAACATGCCATTTAAGGATTTTGAGATGTTTTCTCCTTTTTGTCTTCTGACAGGTTGAACCAGTCTGGCCCAGCAAAGAATTGATACAGGGTTGCATCCAAGATGTCTACCAATTGCTAAACAGGAAAAGGTAGGAACACTTCTAAAGGAAATGCAAGAAAGCAACATTATCGAACATTCAGCAAGTCCTTTGGGCCTCTCCCATTGTCCTGATCAGAAAGAAAGATGGTTCAACTAGATTTTGTGTTGACTATCGCCAGTTGAACAGGGTTATGAAGATAGGCAGCTATTCTCTTTCTAGAATTGATGACATTCTTGACACTGTTTCTGGAAACAAGTGGTTTGTGATGCTTGATTTAAAGAATGGATATTGGCAGTTAAATAGGCATCCAGATGACCGAGAAAAGATGGCTATTTTACTCCCAGACAAGGACTTTGACAGTTCAGTTCAAAATGATGCCCTTTGTATTATGTATTGTGCCAGCAACATTTGAATGCCTCATGGAGGCCGTTTTGAAAAGCATTTAGAAAATATTAAGAAGGTACTTCAGATATTGCAAGAAGGAAATCTAAAATTAAGTCCCATCAAATGTAAATTATTCAGACAAGAAATGACTTACCTTGACATGTCATCTCTGCCAAAATGTCTGTATAGATTGAGCAAAAGTGTCAGCAGTTAGACTGGAGATGTCCTGAAAATGTCAATCAGCTGAGAACAGTTCAGAATGAGTGAGAATCAGCTGTGGAACAGTTCTGTCATTATCTCTGTGGCTCAACACAGATCGTGCATCATTGACCTGGCTCTTAAATTATGAGAATCCTGAAGGTTAAATAGCCAGGTGGATGCAGAGAGATGAAGAAGTCAGGAAAAAACAATTTGAAGATGACAAAATTAAACCCATAATTGACTTAATGAAATATTCAACTAGGAAACCTACCTGGTAGGATATTTCACTCTGTAGTCCAGCCAAAACAATATTGTACTCTCTGAGACTCGCTCTATATTCAAAAAGGCATTTCTTCTGGAGGTTCAAATCAAGTGATGGAAAGGCATTCCAATGAAATCCGATATTTCCAAGATCCGCATCCTGAACTTCCATAAAGAATTACATGGCAATCTAACAAGAGACCATTTTGGAATAAGGAAGACTGTGCTTCATTATTCCAAAGAAGATCCATAGATCTTTGGATCCAAAGAAGATCCGTAGAGTTTGAGATTGCTTCTACTCGAGTAATACAAAGGTTGACATGCATAAGTGGTGCCAATCATGGAATGCTTGTGTGGGTTGTAAAGGACCGAAAAAAAGCAGCCAAGAAAGCTGCAACATTACAGTGTAGGAGTGTCTTTTAAGCGTATCACCTTTGACGTCATAGGATCTCTGCCGCGAACAACTGCTAACGGCAACAAATACATCCTCTTTGTTATTGATTACTTCACAAAGTGGCCTGAAGCATGTCCTATTCCTGATCAAGAGGCAGTCGCAGTAGCAAAGGTAATGATATAGCATTGGATTTCCAGGTTCAAAATACTTCTTCGGCTACATCCCGATCAAGGGAGAAATTGCTGTATTTAAAGAATTCTGCAAGCTACTTGGCATCGACAAAACCCTGATGAGACCTTTACATCTCCAGTCAAATGGTATAGTAGAGAGGTTTAATCGAATGATTCTTAATAACCTCACCCTAGTGGTTTCCAGAAACCAAAAGGACTGGGACAAGAAGCTATCTCTGTTTTAACTTGCCTATCGCAGTACTGTCCCCCATCCTAGATTCTCATTGGTCAGACCTTCATCTAGCTGCCTTGTGATCTTTTAATTGGCTGCCATCCGGATGCGCCTTCATCGCATAAGGACTACGTTCAAGATTTCCAGGCATGATTTGAAGTGATGCACAGTTTTGCACGAGAACAAGTCAACTTGGTGACTATATGAAAAACGAGCTACAGGGCATCGATTCAACAAAGGTGACAAGGTGTGGTTATAGAATTCAGTTTGACAGAAAAAAATCTGTCCTAAACTAATGTTACCTAGGGGCGGTTCTAAACAGGCTGAACGGCATCATAGTTTGACAAAGTGACAAACTTTCAGGGTGTGTAGGGAGTGCAGAGACAACTCGGAAGCACATAGGAATGCAGGGTCGCAAATGTTGTAGGTGCGAGTTATGTTGCAAAGAAGCAGAGAAAAAGAGCAGAAACAGCAACACATTAATGGAACAGAAAACATTTCATTGAAAGGTTGTACTACAACAGGTGTCAAAATTACAACCAGAAGTCATCAAGAAGCCCCATCATGTTGGTACCACATGGAGTGGTGCAACAATGGAGTAGCATGCTGCATCAAGTAGTTCAGGCAGGACTTGTTGCAAGAAAGTCAGGTATGCCCTACAGTCCAAAGGACAGGGCAGAAGGTACAGTCCGGTGAGGTAGACTCCAAGAATGCCGGCCCAAACATTGACCGAGAAACGCTCAAGCTACACGTGGTTGCGTACAATGAGGGTTCCCAAAGCCAACACATGGGCATTATGCTGATTGAAGTCTCCCTCACGTGTGACGTACGCTTAATCCATGAACAATACAGATGCACCAAATGTGTTGTCTGTTGCAGGAACCATGCAGCAAATGTCCTTCGGAATGGATAATCCTGACTCTAATACTTGGACGCGATGAAGTTGGTATGCACTCATTTGGTTTACTGCAAATATCCTTCAATCAGTGGATTGAGATAAAAGCACTTGTGCTGTAGCTTGAGTACTTAGATTGTCTTCTGCCAGACATAAGAGCTCCATGCCAGGTGTCCTCATCATTTGATGTCGATTTATTGTAGTTCTCATTAAACACCACTCTCATGTAACCTTCTCTTCGTACTTTCAAAGGTCATGTGATGTGGAATATGCCTGTTCAGGTAGCATTCCTAGTACAACCGCCAAATGGTGTACCCGTTACAGTCCTCAGCTCCATACATGATGAGCATGTTGACCAGATCGTTTGAATACGTGTTCATCGTACTACCTTGGGAAACGGATCGCAAATGTTAACTTCCAGCAGTATCGCTGTTCGCACAACCGTCCGTTCATCGCCATCTAGTGCAAGACTGCAGACAGGAACCTTCCAGAATGTAAAGAAGTTCATGCAGTGTCGCTGTCAGGCCTGGCTGATGACTTTTGGTCGTAATTTCAAATACCTGTAGTACCTTTCAGTGAAATGTTTTCTGCCTCATTAATGTGTTGCTGTTTCTGTTCTTTTTCTCTGCTTCTTTGCACCGTAGCTCGCAATTAAGGCATTTGTGATCCTGCATTCTTGTGATTCCGAGTTGTCTGTACCCCTTTACACACCCTGCAAGGTTTTCAATCTGCTAGTGAATGACCAGTATAAGTCCAGAGAGCGCATCAATTTCTCTGTTGTAAGTAGTTTCTAGTTTAGCATGAGTTAGGAGTACTGAGATATCGCCAGGTTAGCTTCGCTTTTTAAATACACTTTGCATTGTGTTGTGTTTAACGTTCTCAGTAGTTTGAAGTGCAATTACTGGTAAGTACTGTCATAATGAAGAGTTGTATGACTATTTTTGTGGTTAAATATTCACGCTACTGTAATTAAATCGAAGAATTCACATATGCTGTTATTTTTATGTTTAATGTAGAAGTGGCATATTTTATTCTACATGATTAAGTTCATATAAACGGGCTGTATGCTTTAATAATCATCATACCTCACAAATTTTCATTTTTATTCTATAACTGTAGTTTTACTAGTATATACAAGGGCTGTTCTGATTACCTACATATTTCTAAGATATACAGCTATGGGAGTAACTTCTGTAGACATGAAGACAGATTTACACGTGTTGGTTCCACGTGATGTGTTTTATTTAATATTATTTAAGAACAATCCTGCAATAATGAATGTTAATTATTTCAAATTATCTTTGTAAACATTTTTGCTGGTAGATCGGTAGATCAACACCAATATCAATAAAACCATTTTAAATGCATTTTCACTTAAATTTTAAGGCTTGAAGAAGAAGTAAAAACTGATGAGAACACTGAGCTTTACACATTTGAAGAACAAGTTAACGTAGCATTTATTGTTGATATTTTAGCTTAAAAGTGGAAACGTATATGCTTATTTAGAAATATGTGGTTCATAAAAAACTTTCTGGACATAATTTGTGGCCCTTAGAAAAACATGTCACATGCAATAAAATATTCAACATATTAAAAACTAAACTGCATACCTTTTGCTGTGAAGATGATATGGATGACTAATATTATTCTTTTTGTTCCTTTTAGGCATATTTTTTGTAAATATATTTTTAGCAAATATTTTCCTTAGGAACTTGTTAGATTTAGTATGTTCAAAAAAATCACCACATGATTTAAATTCGCTTTCAAGTTTAAATTTTCTCTTAATGTTGACCCCTGTAATCGATTTTTTTCTGAAGACCAAATGTTGTTCATAGTTGAAATAATTGTTTGTACTAGATGTCATGTGTTTAGCAGTGAAACTGATCAACTAGGTGTATGACCAGTGCCGTTTAAATATGTTGGACATTTTTCAGTTTTGGACTAAATCCTGAATGTAATCATAAATCCTGGACATCTGGTGACCCTACTTATGCATCAGTCTGTTACTGCAAGAGTAGGGGAATTCAAATTTATAGTTAGCCTTGTTTTAGAAGCTCAACAAGCACAATAAATGACCGAAATAGAGAATCACTGGAATGTATGAAGCATGAAGGAAGGAGAATGAGTATTGTTTACAACAAAGATTTTTAGTCAGATGTAACTGATATAAAAAGTATTTAAAATATATTTTTAAATATGTTATCGCTGTATGACCTAGTGCAAATATTTACTGTATTGAACATTCATGTCTTATATGCAGCTGTTGTATAAAATAATAGCAAAACAGCAAACATTCTTCTAGTCAAATCAACAATTGTGTTATGCGAGTTCTAGATATTATTTAATTCTTTATTATAAAAAATAATATGGTTATCAGAATTTATTTACTCTTATCACAGTTTAATTTTAAATAACATGAATTAAAATAGTTTGTATTTTTTTATTCCAGATATAGAAGTTGCTTGTTATGGCTATGAAGGGATAGATGCTGTCAAGAGTGCTCTAAGAGCTGGAATAAATTGCTCAACTGAAGAAATGCCTATTAAAGTAATATTACTAACTAATAGGAATTTTTAGGATGTTTTTATGTGGTCCTAAATCATTTAAATTGCAGCAATGAATAGATATAAGTTACATATTGTAGTATGGGTATTGAATGCATTTTTATGCTAATATAATATTTAATTAGGAGATCAGCCTTAGATTTATACTTCTTCCACGTTGAAGACTACTTACATGGAATCTGTACTCTTATAGTATAAAAAATGTTCTTAAAATTTATATTTCATTCTCTCTAGAAATGCACTGAATTTTTTATAAAATCATCATTAAGAAGTTGAATTTTGTCAAATTTTAGATTTCAGATCAGTATTTTCCCCCGTTTATAAATATACAATAGTTTTATTGTATTTATTTTTAACATTGTAATTAATTAGTAAAAATATTTGCATGAGTTTAATTTCATCATTGCACTGCTGTTTAATAATAACCATTCTTTGTCAGATGCAACATTTGCTTTTTAATCATACATGAAAACTTTATCATATGCCTGAAAATTTTAAAAAGTTCATTATTTGTTAAAAAAAAATTATAACTTTAATTATACAGATGCTGATATTAAGAACTAATATTCTATAAAATCAACTCCCCTTTTTTAATTTAAGAATTAATTTTTAATAGTGTTTATTATTTTTTAAGAAATAAATACCTGGATAAATAATTTGTTTTTCATATTTTCAATGTCGTATTAAAACATACAAATATTTAGGCCTTACTGTAATCCCCTGGCTCTATTAATATTATTTGTAAATTTATTCTAGTTTTAAGCATTACAGTTTGATATATGTACTAATAACAACATAACACTATTTAAATATTCTCTGTCTCTTGAATGAGGCTACTTAAGAAGCTGTGTATGTAATGCTGAAATATTTTTTTCCTACAGTGTAAGCATAAGCTGTTCAGAATTAACCTGGAGCATGGGGGATATTTAGAAGTTATTAAATCAGACTTGAGATTTAAATATTGAAAATTATTCCTTTATAAAGTTTTTATCTAATTATTTCAAATAATTAATGTTATAAGAATGTTTATGTATATTATTTAATATTGACAATTTCAGATTACAGAAGTTTTGAATGTAGACTAAATATTCAGTATGTGCAATACATAGTTAAATTACTATTGACTTTCATTACAGATAAATTTAATAGCTCCACCTTTATATGTGTGTACGACTACAACTATGGAAAAAGCTGATGGATTAAAAGCATTACAAGATGCAATAAATAAAATTGAAACTACAATTAAAGCTTCAGATGGAGTTTTTAATATCCTTACAGCTGTAAGTTTTGTGTTTTGATGCAGTTTATTTATTAGCTTTACAATTTTTAAAATAATATACTTCTAAAGTAAGCGACTCTTTACTATTTATATTAATTGTGATTGTTTTAAAGTTGATATAGTTGCCTTGTATTTCTATAAATCTCAAATGACAAGATTAAATATTTCTTCAAAATATGTTTTGTCATTATTAACTGTTTTTAAGTTAGTCCAATTCTTATATTCTTTGTGTTTCACTGTCCTTAATAATATGCATCCTAGAAGTATTTAATCATTTGTTTGACTATTGTCTTTAATGCTCAGCTGTGGGCTTATTTTCGTGATGCGTTCTTCTTTTTTCTTAAGCGTTAATGCTCTTTGTCATTCAGTGTTCTCAGTGACACTCAGTTATTCTTGAAAGCAGCAGTAAATGGTGAATGAAAATTAGCTCTAGCTTTGATTATAATTATTCTTGTGCAGTTTTATTATTTAGAAATATTATTAAACTGTCTCTTCCAAATTGATCCCTTACTAGAAGTCAAATTAATAGTTCGGGAACTAGGGTCTGATTATAACAAGGGTAAGCAGTAACAAAAACATTATGTAGTGGGTTTTTTTAAATCAGGATTTTCACTAAACATGATTTTGTTATGGTCCCTATTAAGTAAGCACAGTCAATACTCTGCTGAAACAGATAATGAGAGTTTACGTGCACATGTCCGTCTTTGCTAGTTAATGGAAAAAAATATCGGTACTCCTTTGTCATAGTGCACCCTAACCATATTTGGTGATTTTAGATTTGGGCCAAGATCTCAGCTATAATTTTGCCAAACTCGTGAAGCACAAATGTAAAAATAAACAACACAATATTTAATAATAATACTCACATGTTGTTTCCTAAGAATCCTTATTATTATTATTTTATCACAGGCATTTTTTACACCATTTCATGGAGATCAACTCCTCTGTCCAAGAATACATAAACTAATAGCAGTAACGAAGTATATTCTGGAACCGCTGGACAGGTTTCCGACATGGAGGCCCTTCTTTTTGCAGTTTTTAACATTGCACCTTGCTGATCTGAAATGGTTTCGCTGTTAACGTAAAGTTTCATGTTGTGGCCATTTTGTGCATACTTATTTATCAAATAAAAGACCTCTTTCTTGAAAAAATTATGTGGCATCCACATCATTACTTGGTAAATTAAAGATTGTTAACATCACATTCACAAGGGGGAAGAAAAAAAAGCAGTGAGTATATTTTTAAATAAACAATTGTGAATTTGAAAGCCTCATCAAAAATGAAAAGTAAGTTAATTTATGTTTTTAAATAGGTTTACCTATTTATTTTGGCTAAGAATTAAGTTTTAAAATGCAGCTTTATTATTATTAATTCTAGCGTTTTTTTATAAATTAACAAAAATTTATGAAACAATGCGATGGGGCATGTTGTAATAAAATCTTGGGCTACGTTGTAGCCCTGAGATTTTGATTCGTGTGATTAGACTTTCTTCTTTAAATGCTAACATGTAAATTACTTTTTTCAATTTAGTTTTCTCTCCCAAAATATGCAAATCAATTTCAAAGAATAGATCTCTCCCTAAGGCTTCACCTCAGTAGCAGTCACTATGCAAAAGAAAATATTTCATCTTAACTGTCACATCCAATAAAAAGCACTGAAAAAAGAATGTGAAAAGATGCTAAATAAGAAATCAAAAAAGATAATGTGCAGAACTAAAACAGAAAAGTGGTATTGCTTAACTTGCTAAAATGCTTGATGCAACTCTGATGCAGAATAATGCATGCAATGCTTAATTTGCAAAATACATTAAAAGTATGAGAAGAAATAATTGATCATTTGTTTGAAATGCTGACGAAGACTGACTTTTATATTGATTGGTTAAATAATTTTATCATTGTTTTACTAAAAACCACTTGATATCATTCATTGTCACTGTATCAAGTATTAATCACCAAATGGTTTTTAAATATTCTTTTTATTCTTATTACTTGTACTATGTCTGTTACATCAGACGAATAATTTGAGTAAAACATTTTTGTGCTAAAATCAGCAAAATTGTCAAAAGTTTACTTTGTGAATATGATGAAGGGATAGTTATGCTGTAAGGAACAGCAGTTATAATCAATAAATTATTAATGCATTTAAAAATATAACCATTTTTCTAAAAATTGTAACAACTAGCCCCTAGCTCCTGTACTGAACATTAAATAATTATACTGTTTATCAACCACCTGAAAAATTCAAGAAATGGAAGAAACCCAAAACCTTCAGATTAATTCAGATAAGTTAGCGTAATACTATTTTTTTAATATGGAAGTTACACAGGAATAATTAAGAAATAAGTTTGGACAAAATTTCCACTGATATTCCAGTTTTTTTAAAAAAAATAAAGTTATTATAAATTAGCCATGCTCATATTTTCTTGATTATCCCCCCCCCTTTGACAAAATATCTCCAATCATGTTTTAGTAACATTCAGTGAATGTCCTTTCCAGTAGTATATTGAGCCAGGTTGTCTATAATAAACTTCATTAAAGTTTTTGCAGCAAATGTAGCCAACACTTTTAGATACATTCACATCATAATATACATCATAAT
The DNA here is from genome assembly GCA_000611955.2 of Stegodyphus mimosarum. NCBI lineage: Eukaryota > Metazoa > Arthropoda > Arachnida > Araneae > Eresidae > Stegodyphus > Stegodyphus mimosarum. The sequence continues at coordinate 66,587 of KK118310.1, read as the reverse complement.
TTTTCAGTTTTGTATAACTACTGCAACAGGTTTTCTGAGCTACTTTCTTTCCAGTTTTAGATATGTTTTTTGTGAATTTTCTTGTTTATTTTCACTTATAATACTTACTTTTGATGTTTTGTTTCTTGATTAAAAAAACTTTTGCCAAGAAATTGGAGGAATATTCTGGATTCAGATTTGATGTTAATCATCAAATTTGCTTCCCAAGCTAGCAAATTTGCTGGGAAGCTGAATATGACTAGATCAAAGAGATTTCTAAATAATCAACAAAATCTGACCTTAATGAAGTGAAGAATTACATCACCAAAACAAATTCACAATCAAACAGTATAGGGGATAATTAGACAAACAGTTGAATTTAAACTTCTCTAAAATATGTTGAAATGGGTTCAGTTGGGATGATACAAGAACTTTACTTATGAATAGTTAATCAAATAATAGTATAATTAAATCAATTAAGCTTAAAGTAGATTCAAGAATGATATGATGTTAAATAACTTATTTTGGATTTGCAAAACTGACTTAACTTTTGAAAACAAGTGCTAAAGTTATAATTAGCAATTTAGACTAGTTAAGAAAGATAATTAATAATTACACAATTTTGTCAGTTGGTCAGAGATATACTCCATAAGATCATTGTTAAATTAATCTTCAATTCATCAAGGATAACTACATATTCTTTCTTTTTTATAAATTCAAATACTTCACTTTTTTTTTTTATTTCACTTTCTTTCGTATGCTTTTTTGATAAGTGAAATTTTCCAAAATTATTCATGCTATGGATCTCTTCAGTTTGGTAAGGTAGGGGGAGAGGATATTATTTCCATGACTTAAATTGGCAGCACGTTTGATAGGCATGGAGAAAAAATGAAAACAATTACTGCAGATGACTTTGTATTCCCCTTAAATGATTAGATAAAATGTTCCGTGGTCATCTTGCTTATGTGAAACATCATGTTAGCAGTTTAATTTGCTTAACGTAAGATAATCTTTATCCATTTCAGTATGTTCATGTGGTATCTACACATCTCCACTCTTTTTCAATTAATTTTATTCAAAACTTCTGGAGAAATCAGTGGCTTTGCCATACTAGTATATAGATATACTCAAGCTATTTGTTAAGATGCTAAATAATAGCCACATCATTGAATCTTAATGTTACAAAATAGTCACGCAATGTGTATCAACTTTTATCTATTCTGATGTACAATGTTTTAAAATTATGATGTAAATCTTCAAATTGGTGTTTTAAAACTTTTTAAAAAATCCAGTTTTAAATATGTTTTTTGTGAATTTTTATGTTATAATTTCAAACTTTTACAATTGCTCAATTTTGTATATATTTTATATTTTACAAGTCTTTTTGTACGTTCAATAGCCATATTTTGTTATAAGTTTAATCCTCCATTTCTCCTAACAATTTCTGATTAAATAGAAATATAATCAATGCCAAAATATTGACAGTATTAGAAGATTTATTGCATTGTATTGATAAAATTTGTAAATTAAAAATGATAAGTGTAATTTCTTAAAAGGGGTTATGAGTTAAAATGTGCTTTAAAAAGTTTTCAAAAAGAAAGTATTTTAATATTTTCTTTTCTTTTTCATTATATCTTAATTTTTTCTTGATTGCAGCCCAAAGTTGTTACAGATCTGGATGAAGCTGAACTTGCAAGACAATTTGATAAACTTGAAATGGAAAATGCAGAAGTATCAGGTGATAGTGACATTGATGCTGAGGAATCAGATGAGGATAAAAAAGCAGATGCTGAATGATTTATATATCATAATATATTGAAAGGCATTTGGAGAAATTGTTTAAAGCATGAAATCCATAAATGGCTGGTTTTAAGGCTTTGGATTACAGCAGAAAAAAAACAATTCTGAACAATTGTAAACGTGTTGTAAAATAAATTATTTTTAAATAAATGTTATATGGTGATACAAGATAAGCATTTGTTAGTTTATTATCCAGAATATATATTTTTATTTTCCATTAAGAGACTATTAAATTCAGAAAACATTAAGCAAATCAAGTGTGCCACAGTATTTACTCAAAATGCACTTTTGTAGAATGAGTTTTAAATGTTTTGCATATATGAATTGTTTAGATAGACGATGACTGAAGTTGTCCTTTACAATTATGGGTAATGATAATAATTTTAAAATACAAATTACTTCATGTCTGAGTCTGATTGAAGGAAGTAAATTTAGCTTTGTAAACAGAATTTTATGAAATATTGCTGCTGATTTAAAGTTGGAGCTGTTTTTAAATCTAAAAGGCTATTTATAGTTTTTCCAGGTTGCCAACATTTTTTGAGTATTTATTATGGATATTCTTTTATTCCTAGGAAAAATTCCGAAAAATCTGGAAATATGCAATTTTATCTTCTGTATAATGATATGCAATAATTTCGGAATGAATAGAATAAATTCTATTATACTGTAGGAAGTCAAAAAGTGATAGATTTTTATTGATCGTTCTCAAACAATCAACATGTAAGTAAAATTTTTAAGTAAATCTGAGAATGAGACTATGTAAAGCTTAATTGTACAATCATTTGGAACCTTAAAATTAAGTAAATTGAAGGAGTTGATTTAATGGTTAATATACTCATGTAATTTAAATTATCACGTTTGCTTGTGCAGTCTCCCCTCCCTCTCTTTATATGTATATATTCATGTGATTGTATGTATCATTTAAAATGTTTTTACTAGCAGCATTTTATTTAAAAAAAAAGTCAGAAAAGTGCAAAATGCTTAGTTCTTTAAATGGTCATGTACAATGCGCAAAAAAAAAGGGGGGACAGTTCTGTATCTCCCGTTCTACTGGGCCAACTGACAAAATTCAAATTGCGTATTTCATGTCTCAAAAGCACATGACCTGGGATATATATTAAATTTGTATATAGCATTATTCTAATATAGGTATTTTGGCACAGAATCGCACTTTTCCTGAAAGGACATTGAGATTTTTTTTTTTTCCACATTTCGATTCTACAGATCAGATTATGCCTAAATGTTCAATATTGTAAAATTTCGTGTGAAATTGGTGGAGAAATTCAAAAATTTATCTTGGCCTCTCTCTCTCTCTTTTTTTTTTTTTTAAGTCCTAAGAGACTTTATTTTTTTTTTTTTTTTTTTTTTAGTTTACATCAAAAATAATTTACTTGGTGAACTTTTTAATTTATAGCATGCTTTCAAATAAATTTTTAACGAAGAGCATAAACCACATTTGGCATCATTATCACTAAAACAAGAGATGCCAAATTTCAAAACGCCCCAATATGTAAATTCACGTATATCTTAAAAAATTTTGAATAAGAAAAACTCTTAATTTTTTTCAGATGTGCCTAGAAATACATCTACTTTAAGATGATATTAAAAAATTTATAGGTTATAATACAAAAATGTTTTCGAACAATTTGTAAAATATTTAAAAATACAAATTTGAGAAATAAATCGTAAAAAATATGTGAATATATTTGAATTAAGCCTAAATTTAGAATTCTGAAAGAAGAAATCAAGTAAGTTTAATAAAAAAAAAGAGAGAGAAATTAATAAATATATATCAAATTCAATTAACAGGGAGGGGCTAAAATTTTGAGAACTAATATTTTAAAAACTACTTGTTTGATTTTTACGGAACTTGGCGGTTTGGCACAATTTGAATCGTAGAATCGAAATATGAAAAAAATTTGACATGTCATTTCAGAAAAAGTCCAATTTTGTGTCGAAATACCTATATTAGAACAATGCTATATAAAATCTATTATATATCCTAAGTCGCACTTTCGAGACATGAAAAACGCAAGTTGAATTTCATCAATCAGCCCAGTAGACCTGGAGATATAGAACTTTCTTTTCCTTTCCCCCCCCCCCGCAGTGTATATTAGCAGTAAAATAGTCGTGAATGAATGTATTGAAGATTTAAATGCAGAATTCATTGAAAGTCTACCAAAAGTCGCTAGTAGCCAAATGTTTCCTCTTGCTGTAAATCATAGTATTATGATGAGATGAGTATCATATGAATAATGTAATAAATTAAAACGAAAGTTTAAAATGTAATTTTATCAAAAATGAATGCAGGTTCTAAGTTTAATCTTTCTGGATATTGTTAAATCATGCAGATTTAACGTTGTACGTACAGGTCAAATTTTAAATTTAAGAACAATTATTTCTTGGCTGTAGTAGCATCTGAGATAGAACTTACATTGATAACTACTCACAGCCACATTGTTACATGCATCACAAATAGGGCTGTGAGATGATTAAATTTGAAAATTAGGGAGCTGCCGTCATATTTTGTGATATACACTCATGTCCATAAATTAAGGATAATTCGGAGTCACGCGGAAATCGAACTTTAAATAAATATATCACCTGTAAAATCACTACACACATCTTCAAGAATCATATGCAAATTTCAGGAAGTAACCAGATGACACCGATGGTACGTCACAATGACGAGAGTGTAAGAGAGTAATATATAAGGAATACAGGCAAAGAAGTAAAATTGTTCGCAGGCGCTTTATAAGTTTTATAAGAATTTCAGTGCAATAACCGAATAGTTATGTCACAAAGGACGCATTTGGATGATTTTTTATGTGGTAGAATTATCGGCCGTCTGGAATGTGGGCGTACCCAACTGGAAGTATCAGACGAACTTGGAATTGCCCAGAGTCTCCAGGTTTTGGTAACGATTCCAAGATGATGGTAATGTGAGTAGATGTTACAGCACAGGTCGCTCCAGAGTTACAATGCCGAATGAGGACCGGTGTTTGGCAGTTACTGCCAAAAAAACAGGCGGAGCACAGCCTCAGACCTGTCTCGTCAGCTCTCTTCAGCCACTGGTACGACAATTTCAAGGCAGACCGTGTACAGACGCTTAGGGCAGATTGATCTATATGCTCGTAGACCTGTCAGATGCGTTCCACTTACTGCAACTCACTGTCGCCTGCGGTTAGCCTGGAGTAGAGAGCATGCATTGTGAACACCGCAACAGTGGGCTTGTGTAATGTTTTCCGACGAGTCCAGGTTTAGCTTGCAGTCTGATTCTCGCCAGACTTTCATATGGAGAGCTCCAGGTACCCGTTACCACCAAGAAAACATCATTGAACGACACCGTTACGGTGGTGCTGGAGTGCTCATTTGGGGTGGAATTATTCTGGGCTCCAGAACTGACCTGCATGTTCATGACAAGCCAAATCTATCGGGATGTCATTCTAGAATAACATGTACGTTTGTTTCGGGGCGCCATGGGTGCACAATTTGTGTTTATGGATGGCAACGCCCGTCCTCACCGTGCAAACATCGTAAGCGAATGCCTTCAATCGGAGGATATCACCCGTATGGACTGGCCAGCATTCTCACCGCACTTGAATCCAGTACAGCACATGTGGGACATGCTTGGCTGACGAGTTGCAACCCGTCAACCTCCTCCTACATGTCTACTGGAACTTCGGAGAGCATTGCTTTTTGAGTGGTGTAATATCTCCCAAAATCAGATTGATAATTTGATACTCAGCATGCCTAGGTGT
>KK118310.1:0-60958 GCA_000611955.2 Stegodyphus mimosarum | reverse complement strand
TTTTGTAATTTGCTCCAGGGAGAAAACATCGCTAATATTTTTAATAATACCAAACATATCTTTTTTTGCTCTTTACCTTTTGTTTAATAAATAAGCTTTACAAATAAGTCAAATTTGTTGTGCTTCTAACTCTTCCTTTGCCTGATTTTGCATTATCCATAATTTATGGACATGAGTGTACATATGGCATGCAATTGACTGAATGTAGTCTTGACATTGTATACAGATGTCCCATGTGATATAGTTAAGTCCAATTAATCTATTTCCCTAATACATATGCATTTTTGTAGCATTGTTTTTGCAACCATGGAAGATTCGAAGGGCAGTCATTTTCTTTTTGTGGAGAGAGATTGTGAAATTTTCAGAAACCTTTCAACAGTTGTGAGGAGTATTCTGTTTCCACATTTGAAAAAAATCATTTTGTGTTGTTTGGTTTGAGAGTTTAACCATGCCATAAACAGGTGTATTCGAGAGACGCCAAAAACATTCTTTGAGAATGGCATAAAAAAAGTAATAATTGTTCAGCAAGCTATCACTTAAATGGGGATTTTTACCAAAGGCAAATATAATTTTCAAATTGCTGCTTGTTAGCAATTCTGTAAAGAACAATAGTCAGTAGAATTCAATATGCAGTTAAGAGTAAGATCTAAATGCAAGAAATAGAAATTAAGAGGCTGTAAATATTATTAATGCCATTGAAAGCTTAGAATAAAGGATCTTCATTTTATTTCTGTGTATTTTCTGTACTACTTAAGTTTGATGAAATATGTATCAAAGAAATTTAAAACTTGTATATGATAATGTTTTATTCAGCCATTGAACACATACAATGCCTGTACGCATATCAAAATTAGAGCATCTTATATCAGAGATGTGTGACTTATCCATTAAACCCAATGAATTTTCTGTTAAGAACACTTAGAAACATAATCAAATAATTTTGAAGCATTAAAAATAGCTTGGTGTGCACAGCTAGAACAGCAGCAAGCATTGACTAAACTAAAGGAACTTTTAATTCCATAAGATCATTAAAATCCTGTATGGGAAATGAACTTATGCTGTCAGTCTGAGCTGTTTCCAAGAATACATTAGATTGCCACTCCAACAGCTGGTAAATGTATCAGAGGTCAACATTAAATCATGTTAGAGGTAATTTATAATGTATACTATCTTCAGCTCATTTGGTATTCTCCATTGATGAATCACATTATCTGATGCGTAATAGTTGTTTATAAGGCATTCTTTCATGCCATTGGCTGCTATGCTTTGTGAGGATATTCGTGTGCCTCTCGGAGAAACATAGACTGGGTATACATTCTGTTGCATTTATCATAATGGTAAAATGCAGTTATTACATATGTTTATCAAATTAATAATATCTTCATTCTTGTTACCAGACAATTATAACAGCCAGCTGCAGTCTATTAGTTACACTGTTCTAAGGCAGGGTAGTTTATAATACAGTAGAAGTTCAGAAATCCACGATGCTTGGGACCAGAGGCTGTGCGAATTTCAGGACGGAAAAGCTAAATCATAATGTTTAGACTAAAAGTGAAAAATTTAAAAAAAAAGCATATTATATACATTTAATTAAGTTATTATATATATATATATATATATTTATTTATTATATTATATCATTCATTTATATTAGTGATAACAGGAATATTTTAAAGCATTAAAGACATGTAAAAATAAGGGATATTAATAAAGAATTGAATATTTCATTTTTTTTATATATTTCAAAAATTTTTTTGATAGAGGTTTGTTTTAAAACTTTAGGGTGCTCTAGAGTAAGTTTGTGTGTGTGTGTGTGTGTGTGTGTGTGCGCGCGCGTGTGTGTGTGTGTGCGCGTGTGTGTGTGTGATATATTCGCATAATATCACAATATCTCAATTAAAAATAAATAAACTAATTCTATCTCAGAGCGATTGCGTTGCATGGGAAATATAAAGCAATTTTAATTACAATTCTAAATAAATATGAAATCCGTAACATTGCCCCCTTCCCAAGGACTGCACGTCCCGGGCAGTACAATCCTTGGACAGGAAGCCAAACTTACAACTAAGCCATCAGTGCTATAATAAACATTACTTTATAATAATAAAATAAACAATAATTGCAATAAGTAACTTTCAGCAAAGTAAATTCTTTCCAACGCTAAATACAATTCAAATACAAATGCTATCAAGTGCAAATACTTATCAAATACTAATACTTAACAAATACAAATCAAATAGGACAATGTCTTATACTATTTACAATTATATACACTACGTACTATGGCCATAGTAATGAACTAACCTGTCGTAATGAACGACTTTAGATTTAGAGTTCGATGACTTAGGGATCCGAACCACGACGTCGTTCAGCCTGTTTAGGACTGCGTAGGGACCATCCCAAGGTGACTGTAGTTTCGGAGAAAGTCCTTTTCTGCGAGTCGGACTCCATAACCACCTGGCCAGTAGCTCTCGTGTCGTAGCAGGTCTTCATCTTGTTCGTCGCCAAGTTGACTCGCTATCGTGCAGAACAGTGCTTCATTTCAAAGTGGGCTTGGACATCTTGGATGTATTCCTTAGGCGATGAAGGCGCATCTGCAGAGCGGCCAAATAAGAAATCACAAGGCAGACGAAGATCACGACCGATGAGCATCTGGGATGGAGAATTGCTTGTAGTCTTGCGGTTCTCTTCAACCCTAGTACAATTTCGGCAGCTTTCTGAGCAGGGTCTTTCAGATAAAACATCGGCGTTTCGTGGTGAGGATCCTTTCTGAGGATCGATAGTCATGTCCTCAAGTGCTGAAAGCAGTTTTTTGTTTTTGAAGTCTAAAGAAAAATTGTATTTTCTTAAAAAGTCCAATCCGAGTATGCAAAGATCTGTAATATCCGCCACATATGCTGTGTGATAGTAGGTGGCACTTCCAAAGGTAATGTTCAGGTTTAACTTTCCATCTTACTCAATTTCCTCGCCGAACGCAGTCTGGAGGGTAACACAGGATGGCGTCCAAATCAGTTTATCTTTAAATGGTTGAGCTAAATCCTTCCGAATGATAGTAACATTAGCTCCTGTATCAATGATCATACTACAAGGAACTCCGTCGATATGCCCATTAATGTATAGTCCGTTACTGTTGCCACTCGCTGCAGATAACTTGAGCGCTTTAAAACAAGGTTTTTCACAATCGTTCAATCTCAGCTCCGCGTTATGATTATTGAACTGCTACTTGCGTCGTTACTGGGAAATGATCTTATTTTCCGCATCTCGGGGTGTTCTGCAATTCGTTCGTACGTGGCCTTCAGCTTCGCAGTTCCAGCACTTTGATTTATTGTCACTCCTTTTCCACTTCATGGCATTTAATTGTCTGTTTATATCGTCCGTCTTATTTTCCCTGCTCCGGAGTGTTCGGCAGTTCCTTCGCATGTGTCCTACAGCACCGCAGTTCCAGCACTTTACGGTCGGTTTCTTCTCCCTAATATACCGTTGAAAGGCAATCACTTTCCTAGATAAATGATCTAAACCAGCCATCAACTGATCCAATGGCTCGTGGACTCGCCCAGCTCTGAGTGGGTGGTGACCTCTACGAGTTGCTTGCTGAGCTACCTCGAATTTCATGGCGTACACTAGAGCGCTTTTTATATCCTTCACATCTGCCATTCGCAGTGCTTTCTGTATTTCAGGATCCCGGATGCCGTCGATGGAGTAGTGCAGGGATAGAATTTCCCTTGTTTCTGTCGGGCACTCCGAAAAGGTGAGATGGGACAGCCTTTCAACATCCGTGGCGAGCTCCTGGAGTGTTTCCGTAGGCTTCTGTTGACGGGATTTTAACTGAAGCCTGCTATAATCTTTTAAACACTTCTCTCCAAAACGCAGCTCCAAAGCGTCGGACAGAGCATCGAAATCTAGTCTCCGGTTTTCGGGAAGAGTCTGAAGGATATCCGCTGCGTCTGCTCTCAAAGAAGCGGCGAGATGACAGGCCTTAGCTTGGGAATCCCATCCATTCGCATCCGCCACTATAGAAAATAGTGTCTTATACACACTTGCCAAGAGGTCTTCCCATCATATGTGGATAGCTTCAGAGAGGGACGAGCACTCATGGGTAGAAATTTGAAACTATCCGAATTGCTTCCTGCCGTCGCTACAAATTTCTTTAAAGTATCAACTTCTTTCGCAACCGCAGAAACCTTGTCATCAATTTGTTGTTCGCTTTGGTGTTGGACGGCAGAGACTCTTCCTTCGATTCGTTGCTCCACAGCAGAAACTCTTCCTGCTATTTGTTCTTTTACAGAAGAAACTCTTTCTTGAATTTGTTCTTTGACAGCAGAAACTCTGTAATTGATTTGTTGTTCCACGACAGAAACTCTCTCTTCTATTTGTTCTTTGATAGAAGAAACTTTATTTTCAACCGCGTCTATTCTGCCTTCCATAGCCTCTAATTTATTTTCTATTATGCAAGTAATTTCCTTTTTCATTTCTTCTTGACTTGCTTTAACGGCTTTCATCTCTTCTTTAACGGAGACTTTGTCAGGACTTAGTGTTCTGTGCATGCTCTTTGAGAACATAGTAAATTCTGTAAAGGGTTCTTATCCTTACGTTCTAAGTCCTGAACTGGAACAGGGAGCGGAAGGTACGCTATGTTCTGGTGTAACTGCTGGGCTGGAGAATAACTGCACGTGAAGGGATTTGAAATCCTCTTTTATTAATTCACTATTAATAACAAACCTCCCAATTCGGGAGAGATACAGAACGTAACAGACCACACTTTGGTCAAACTTAACAATCAAATAAATTTAAATGAATTAAAATAGAACTTAAATTAAACGTTGCTTCGCAGAGCAATTCGCGGAAGTTGGCCTCTACCGAAAAGGGTGCGTAGCAAGGTATACTAAATACTACCGCACTTTAATTTATTTTACAAAGCAATCACGTAGTAAGCACTATGGCTTATAAATTTAAACTGCTAGCTGGTCAGGCGAACGTTGAGCAGCGTGACCGTGATCTGAGGCAAAGCTCTCACACACCGAGAGGTTTCTACCTCTGGCTTAAATAGTGCTTGGCTGAACTTCAAAAATTAGCATAAGCTAAAAACGCGCGCTTCTTCTGACAGGAAGTTGAAGCAGAGAGGAGATAGAAAAGATTTAAATTAAAATAAACTTGGTTAGTTTAACTAAAACCTTACAAACTTCCCGCCAGAATTGCGATAGTTAAACTACTTTGGTCCAAACGGACCATGTTGAAAACTAGCAATTCTAAATAGTCGAAAATTTCACTGTTCTAAACTTAGGCCAACTCTTACAAGGCAATATATGTTTGTGTAAAATACAGACGAAATTTTCTGGAACAACAATCTTCAACATTTTTTTTTTCAAGTCTTATTCTTCAAACAGTCTTACTCCTTCCAGCAAAATCTGGAAGGAAAACAACTTTAGTATGACATAATAACAGAATAATTCTAAGTGGTACAAATCCTTATTTTTTTTTTTCTGTGTAATTTTGCACACACACATTATCATTCAAGCACAATTAAATTCTTCCCCCGTATGCTCTCTCACCGGTGTTGGATGTAAAGCAAACCGCCATTGCGGGTTTTTATGTGTTCGGGGGTGTTCAACTCTTCCACCTACAATCGACTAACATTAGTTAGAACTTGACATACGAGACCTGAAAAAAACGCCCTATAACCAGCTAATCCTAAGGTTCTCACTAGCTTTATGTCTAACACTTTAAGTGTATTTGGTGGAGAGCCTAATTAACACTTGCATTCTAAAATAGTCAATCTTTAACTTTTCATGCATACAAATTCGCAGTTTGCACACAACATTCACATTAATCTTGCACTTAACGTGCATTGCTAGCATAATATTATTTGTTACATTTCATAACACATTAACAATTTCATAGCAATCCTGAAATGCAAATAGAGGTTAAATTTCTAAGCTTACAGAAATATAGGTTAAATTTCTAAGCTTACAGCAAGTGCTTCCTATTCCTTTCTCAAGGTACTTTCTTGAAATATCAAATTACATTGAATTAATAGTCTACAGACTAAATCGTGTTTTTCAATTTTCCGAATTTTCATTCTAGACATTTTACAAGTCTTTAGACAAAGCGTCATACAAAATCATTTAGTTAACATATTCTTTTCAGCAATTCATTGCTTTTACAGAATTAATCTATTTACAAAACATTAAGTGATTTTAAATCTTTGAAAATTACAATTTCTTTTAACAAAACATTTTACTTTCCATATGAGGACTTATCGCTCACTTGGCGTAAAAGTCAACCTCGCTTGAGGTAAAATCAGCCCTGCAACTTGCAGTATACTCAAAAATTAACTAAACTTTTGAATACGAAATTGTACTTATCTTATTATGATCGTCCATCCTTTTCTTGGCCCAATCTTTAAAACTTGAGTAAGTTGTGGCCTGGTTCAGTTTCCTCGTTTTTCGTTGTTCTTTCGGAGCCTGCTCGTCTCTTTTTCTTTTGAAATTCCGTCGTTGTATCCTCGGCAATTTCCTTTGTAGAGGAGGTTGCTCCGCTGGACGTTTGGTGGACTGGGCCCTTCTCTCCTGGGCCCTTGCTCGTTGCTTGTCCTGGTTCCTGCTGTATTCGGGAAGTTGATTCTCAGGCTGCAATCGACGTTTCTTGCTTCTCAGGCACCTGTCCGATGATTCCACAGTTCTTTTGGATACATTGGGCTTCCCTTGCCCATTCTGCTTTCTTCTCTTGGTGCGCTCGTAATTCCGTTCGTAGATTTGTTCACCTGCATCGTGAGACTTTCTTTTGAAACCACCTTTTTGGTTCTTATTTCTTTGTTGGGGGGGAGCTTTCTTCTTCTGACATTTCGATGCCGTTGTAGCTGGTTCCTGCTGTTTTTGCTGACGTATATCTTCCTGGCTAGTCGATTGCCTCGGATCCTGAAACGAATCTTTAAATACAGCCATTTTGCTGCGATTATAGAACGGTTTTATTTGGTCCACATTCGCTTTGAGCGTTTGACCATCATTTCTTTTTAATATAACCACTGCCCCCGTAATTTGTTCAATTGTGAACGGGCCTTCAAAACGCGGAAAAAATTTCCCCACCTTTTCCTCTGGGGCATTTGACAAGTTGTGTTTAATCTTCAACACTTCATCTCCCACATTGTACTTGACCTCTCTTCTTTTTAGGTCATAGTACAATTTCTGTTTTCTTTGGGCCATTTCTATATTTTCCGTCGCTTCCCGTATTAACTTTTGTATATCACTCATTTTAAATTCTTCTGCCCTTTCCTGTACAAAGAACAGTTTATCTAGGGGGGTCAAGATCTTTCTTCCTAAGAAGAGTTCAGCGGGTGTTTTTTGTGTAGTATCGTGTTTGGCGGTCCTAAGTGCAAATGCAAATTCATTTATATGGCTATCCCAGGTAGAGTGATAGTTTTTCACATAACTACGAATTATTTTCACTACATTTCTATTCACCCGTTCCGCTATGTTTGACTGCGGACGATACGGGACCATCTTTAGATGACGTATGCCCAGTTTTGCACACATTTCCTCAAACATTTTACTAACAAACTGAGGACCATTGTCTGAAATAACTTTTAGGGGCGCCCCGTATTTTAAAATATACTTATTTAGAATTGAATCTACTACAATTTTTGCAGACGCGCGTTTTAACGGAATTAACTCTAACCATTTGCTAAAATGATCCACTATAACTAAAAGATATCGGCTTTTATTAACTTTACTTCGAGGGTAAGGTCCAAGTAAATCGATGCCTATTATTTGATTTGGGAATTCTGATTTAATACTATTTAGGAACCCGGCCGGGCGGAAATTAACATAATTATTTAATTGACATGTTGGGCACGACTGGACATACGCCCTAGTAAACTTTTGCAGTTCTGGAAAGAAAACTGCCTCGCGAACTCTCTGAACAGTTTTTCTTATACCTAAATGAGCCGAAATGGCACAATCATGCAACTCTTCTAATACATTCAACCTCATGCTAGCTGGGATAACCGGTCTATATTCATGATTCTCATTAGTAGCTTTCGTATAGAATAACAGTCCGTCAATTAATTCGTAATTTTCGGCCCTATTTCTTATCGGCACAATATCCGGATGATTGAAATTCTCAGGGTCGGCCAAATAATTGTATATATTTTTGAACTCCGGATCTTTTTTGAGTTCGGCTATTACTGTTTCACGAGAATCTAATACTTTGGATGTTAACATGGCTATCTTAATTACACTTCCATTTTCATCTAAGTTAATTCTGCTTAAAGCATCTGCCACAACATTTTCCTTTCCCGGCGTATGTTTAATTATTAGGTTATATTCCTGTAATTTGAGAGCCCACCTTATTAATCTGGGTGATAAATTTTTTCCAGAATAGAGTCTAGTGACCGCCGCGTGGTCGGTATATACAGTTACTGGAGAACTTCCAAAGAACACACGAAATTTCTGTACTGATGCTAACACTGCGAGAGTTTCTCTCTCTGTTGCGGAATAGTTTCTTTGGGTTTCATTTAATGTTCGGCTGAAAAAAGCCACGGGCTGACCATTTTGGGAAAGCACTGCACCAATCGCGAAATCTGAAGCGTCCGCTGAAATCTCTAATCCTTTATCCCCTTCTGGAAATTTTAAGACGGGAGCTTGAGTCAATGCGTCTTTCAATTTTTGAAACGCCAAGTTGGCTTCTGCTGACCACGAAAACCTAGCTTTTTTTCTTTTCAACTTTAGCAGTGGCTCAGCTATTTTTGCAAAGTCTTTAATGAAAGCCCGGTAATATGAACACATCCCGAGAAACGACGATAATTTCTTCGCTGTTTTAGGAACAGGATAATTTCTAATGGCTACTATTTTTGACTGATCCGTTTCGATTCCCTTTTGGGAAATTTTAAATCCTAAATAACGTAACTCTTTTGCGGCAAATTTACATTTAGACGCATTTATCTTTAAACCAGCTTCGTTTAACAATGAAAATACTTTTCTTAAATCTTGTAAGTGTTGTTCTAGAGTACTACTCGTAATTATAATATCGTCTAAATATATGAAAGTGCTTTTACCAAGGACTGGTCTTAAGACGATGTCCATACATCTTTGGAACGTTGCCGGCGCGCCGGATAATCCGAACGGCATTCTAAGAAATGCGTACGTACCAGATTTCGTTATGAACGCGGTTTTGTGTACGTCCTCGGGTTTTACCCCAATCTGAAAATAGCCACTCGTGAGATCTAATGTAGTCATGTATTTTGTAGACGAAATATTTCGAATAATTTCTTCAATTATCGGCAACGGATATACAGGATATTTTGTAACTGAATTTAACTTGCGATAATCTATAGCAAAACGCCACCGCTTCGGGTGCGTAATCGGGTAATCATTATTTTTCTTACACAGGACAACGGGGCTAGCATAACTGCTAGAAATTGGCGTGATGATTTTATTCTTTAACATCTCTTTAATATGATGTTCAATTATTTCTTCTTTTGTCCTATCATATCTATATGGCTTTTGCCTAACTGGCTGAGCGTCCCCCGTGTCAATGTCGTGGTTCACCACCTGCGTAAAGCCTGGTACATCACTAAATAAATTCGCAAAGTGACTTACCAGACCTTGGATTTTCTCTTTTTCCTCTGCTTGTAAATGTTCCAAGTCCAGCTGCGGGGGCTTATCATTCTTCGCTTCAATTGGCTTCATATTTAATGTTAGTTCTCCCCCCTTGAAATCAATTTTTGCTTCTGCCAAACTAAAAAAGTCCACACCTAGAATAATACAAGTCTGCAGGTTACGCACAATATAAAACAGGATTCTTACCTGTTCGTTGTTGATACGCACGAACAATGGTACTTTTCCTAAACAGCTACATTTTTCTCCTTGGGCCGCTATGACATCCGTGTCTCTTGCACTAAAAATTCTGTAACGTCGAAAGTGCTTCTTAAAGAATCTTTCCGATACGAAGCTGCTTTGGGCTCCTGTATCCAAGAGGGCTGTCGCCGGTATGTTGTTGATTAGAACTTCAATCTTCGGCAAACTCAAATTCTTAACGACCACGGTGTTTAAATTGATTTTGGAAGGGTTTTGCGCTGCTTCGGACTTCTTCACCTTCCTCGAAGAAATCCCTCTTAGTTTAAATTCTTTTTCTTCTGGTTGCCCTCGGAATCTTTGCTTGTTCTTCTATTAAATTCCCTTCGTTCGCCGCTCGCTTTAGGAGACACATCTTTCTTCGGCCATTGCTTCGCCTTATTCCCGTAACTTTGATTTTGCTTTTGCTGCGGTCTTGGCGAACTCCACTGACTTCTTCGCTCAAATTGGCGTCGTCGTTCGTTGTCGGCTGTTCTTCGGCTTTCAAATTGTACCGCGAGCTCAAATAATCTGTCTAATGTTGTTGGATTTCTTAGTTCGATGAAATCTTGAACTTGGGGCAGTAGCCTAGGAAGTATAACTTGAATAATTTCAGGATCCGGGCGACTTCCATACAAAAGCTTGAAAACTTGAATTTTCCTCAAAATAAAATTAGACAAATCTTCTATTCTTTCTTGGTATCGGCTAAACAGTTCAGCTTCCAATCTGGCTCGATCTCGCACCACGGGAAATGCTTTCACTAGAGAATTCTTGAAATTTTCATACGTGTATGTGGGGCTTCCTGGTTCCCCCAAGAGATTCTTTCCGATGCACTTGAACCAACTTAGCGCTTGGCCCTTCAAAGCGCTGGTAGCAAGAGCGACTTTCTGAAATTCGTGGACTGGATATAGCATGAAGTGGGAGTCTAGCTTTTCCAGGAAATTGATTACGGCTGTCTTGCCGTCAAAACTTGCCGCTGGCTTCATGGCTGCTCGCATGGTTTGTACGATGTAGCCGAATCCTTCTATGCCAGGAGGTGCTATCTCAGGATTCTGGACAGGTACAGCAGGTGTCTCAGGTTCGTCTTCTTGTTGTTGAGGCCATCCTCTTCTTTTTGTGCGGGCGCCACTATCAGGACTTAGCATTCTGTGTGTATTCTTTGAGAACATGGTAAATTCTGTAAAGGGTTCTTATCCTTACGTTCTAAGTCCTGAACTGGAACAGGGAGCGGAAGGTACGCTATGTTCTGATGTAACTGCTGGGCTGGAGAATAACTGCACGTGAAGGGATTTGAAATCCTCTTTTATTCAATCACTATTAAATACAAACCTCCCAATTCGGGAGAGATACAGAACGTAACAGACCACACTTTGGTCGAACTTAACAATCAAATAAATTTAAATAAATTAAAATAGAACTTAAATTAAACTTTGCTTCGCAGAGCAATTCGCGGAAGTTGGCCTCTATCTAAAAGGGTGCGTAGCAAGGTATACTAAATACTACCGCACTTTAATTTATTTTACAATGCAATCACGTAGTAAGCACTATGGCTTATAAATTTAAACTGCTAGCTGGTCAGGCGAACGTTGAGCAGCGTGACCGTGATCTGAGGCAAGGCTCTCACACACCGAGAGGTTTCTACCTCTGTCTTAAATAGTGCTTGGCTGAACTTCAAAAAATTAGCATAAGCTAAAAACGCGCGCTTCTTCTGACAGGAAGTTGAAGCAGAGAGGAGATAGAAAAGATTTAAATTAAAATAAACTTGATTAGTTTAACTAAAACCTTACAACTTGACCAGCTTCCACCTTTTCATTAACGGATTCTTGACCAGCTTTCATCTCCTCTTTAACGGATTCTTGGCCAGCTGTAATCTCTTCTTTAAATGCAGCAAAGGCTGCCATAAACTGCCTTGCTTTTTTGCCTTTGCTGTTTTTCCATTGCTCTAGTTAAAGACTCCCACTCCTGACACCAAAAACTGTTGCCTGCGTATGTGTTCGTTATGGATTGAATGCACAAGTCGTTAAAAAGTTAACAAAAATTTATTCTTTCCACAAGAAATAAATCAAAATCCTGAAATATTTCTTCAGAGATATTCGCACAATGTCACAATATCTCAAACGTTTACCAAAACTCAATTCAAAACAGATAAACTAATTCTATCTCACAGCGAAATCACTACAGCATAAAGTAAACAAACAGCAGTTCGCTTTAAACAGCTACAACTACCACCGCAACTGCAACAACTGAGATGAGTCTAATCTAGTCTGGAAATCTATCGCCGGGATACCACATAAGATGCGGTGTATCCGGCTTACTGAAGTTTGCAACAAAGTGCTCCAAATGTATTTTTCCTGACAAGTAAGCAAGATAACTGAAGCAAGAGAGAAGAAAGATGAGAGTAGAGAAAAGAACAGGGGTGCCAGACACCGCAATCAAGGAACCAAGACCAACGATGGAGAGGATATCCTGACAAGTCATAATTCATGAGCAAGTGCTATGAGTACATAGCATTATACAATAAATCAAAGTATAAGGAATACATAAACAATATTAATGAATAACAAATAAGAGTACATGAAACACAGCAAATTCAATAAATTTTGGAACATACTTATACAGTAATAGATGAAGTTAATATTTACATATATACACTGCAGCAATAACTGAAAAGTTCAATTATTATGTCGGGAAGTTTAGGTCTCTAGTCAAATGTGCCACAAGAGGTCTTAAGTTGTAGTCTTCTTCAAGGGCTACGTAGTCAAAAACTGAGAATTTATTTAAGTGTTCATATCTTAATGCCTTTTTAAAGAAATTTCTATTTAGTCTGTGTAAATATTCATTCAGGTATTCAGTGCTGAGATCCTTATGCAGAGTTTCATTCTTGATGTAGAAATGAGCGTTCGTAATAAGTCGCAAGGCCTTGTTTTGCAGTATTTGTAATTTTTCTATATCCTTCCTAGTATAGGTGGCCCAAGCTGGAGAGGCATAAGTCAGGATTGGTCTAATGATTGCGATATAAATGTGCCTTTTCTTGGCAAGTTCTAAATTTGATTTAGAGCCGATTAGTGGTACCAGACTAGTTAAGGCAGCGATTGCTTTCCCTTTCACACTGTTAACATGTTGTTTCCATGTGAGTTTCTCATTTATGATAACTCCTAAGTAGGTTGCATGCTTCACGACGGGTACCACTGTACCAAAAAGAATCAATCTCTCCGTGATTGGCTTCCTAGTTCGTGTTCGTCTAACGATGAGAAGCTTGGACTTTGCCGCGTTAATGGATATTCTCCATTTTCACACCATTTTTCTATTGCAGGCATGAGTAGCTGTAATTTTTCACTGCATAGTCAGGGATTATAGATCTAGTTGTTATAGCGGTGTCATCCGCATAACATCCGAGGTAATGGTTCGTAGTAATTCCGTCTTTTGGGAAATCAGCCACATATATGATATAGAGAAGCGGGCCTAAGATAGAACCCTGGGGGACCCCAGCGCCCAGCCTTTGATGTCCTGAAGTGTCGCTGCCTACTGCAACATAGAAGGTTCTTTCTCTGATAAATGAGTAGATGAGATGCACCAACTCTCTGCTGAAGTTGAAATTTATTAGTTTATAAATAAGCCCCTCATGCCAGACGCGGTCGAATGCTTTCGCCACGTCCAGCATGAGTAAGGCGACAATCTGTTTGGTGTGCAGCGCCTCACCTAGGTATTCTGTGAGACGGACTAACTGCTTTGTAGACAGTCCTGCTCTAAAACAGAATTGTTCCGATGGCAAGATCTCCAAATATGGTTGCATTCTTTTTAATAAGGTCTGGAAGTAAGCTAATCGGCCTAAAACCTTCTGTCCGCGTACAGTCCTTTCCCGGTTTCGGGAGCCGAATAACCTTTGCTTTTTTCCAAATATATGGGAAATATGACAAGTCCAGACATCTATTTAAAATTTTTACATATCTCAGAAGTACGCAGTCCGGTAGATATTTGATTGTGAGATTTGTGATCTCATCAAAGCCAGGTGCTTTGCGCACGGGCAGACGTTTTACGATATCCTTAATTTCCTGTAAATTAGTATGCTCTATCCTGTTAGGAGCAGGTTGTTCTATCATCCAGTTTTGTACATAGTGTCGGACTTCATATACAAAATTTATGTCACAAGGATCTTCGTGGGGTGTGAATTGATGAGATAAATGTTCCGCTAAGACTTCTGCCTTATCCTTGTCCGTAAGTGGTAAGTCCGTAAGTAGACTTGATTCGAATAAATTGGTTTGTTTACCGTCCGTTTTGACTTAAGTCTTCTTGCAAAGGACCAGAAGCCGTCTCTAGTATTATTAAAGGAAAGTATTTTATCCTCCCATAATTCTTGTTTGTAATTTACAATGTCTGTTTTAATTTCCCTATTGAGTTTATTTAAATTGATTTTCAGCCTGGGATCCCAGGTTCGATTCCACCGTTTTCTCATCCGGTTTCTTTCTTTGATCTTTTCCCTTATGAATTTTGGGAGTAAGCCTGCATATTGCTGCGCTGGAACTTGTTTAGTTGCATTTTTATATGCATCTTTAATATCATTAGTTAACTTATGGACTTCCATTTCGATGGCATTCGTGTCATGTAAGTTTATTTCTGATGGTTCAGATTCCGATAGAAGATAATCAAAAATTTCCTAGTCCGTCTGTTTCTTCATTTTATTATTTAATATTTGTGGCGTGCCCAAAGTAATTACTACAGGTACATGGTCTGATGTCAGATCTTGCAGAACTTCTAAACACATTGGGATGTCTGTGGTTGATAGGACTATATCTAAAATATCCCCCCTGCCTGGGTTACTAGGGAGAAATGTATAGTCCGTCGGAGCATAAAAATATACAGGATGATTTAATATGTATTTTAAAAGAGCTGCTCCATTTCTATTAGAAAATCTGCACCCCAACTCTCTTCTTTTAGCATTTAAGTCGCCTGCAAGAATGGTGTGTTTGTCCAGAGGTAGAAGTTCTTTCATGATTTTCTCTTTGATGTATCTGTGTGGCGGATTATACAAGGCCGTAAAGTACGTAATTCCATAATCTGGTAATAGAACTGAGACCGTAACGGCTTCATGACCATTCTGCCGATCTTCCTTAATTAAGCACGATTGAAGTGAACTCTTTACTAAAATGGCCACTCCTCCGCCTCTGTGTGTGAGCCTGTCACAGCGGTAACTTTTATAGTTTGATACATTAATTCTATTACTTGGAGTGGCATGCGTCTCCGTCAGGAGTGCTATATCAATAGCCTGTGCATGTAGAAAATATTCAAGTTCATTAATTTTATTAAAAATGCTATGGGCATTCCAGATCACTAACTTTATTGAAGCTCTCGTATTAATTCGAGGGCCCATTATTTGATGTAGTGTTTGTCTTGGTTTCCTGACTAATTTTTGTCACTTCTCTCATTTGTTGGGAAATTTGGAATCCAGCTGTTTTTATAACAGCGACCAACTCTGCCAGGTCAGAAAAGACCTTTTTCGCTTCAGTAAGCGTGTCAGAGTATAAACCCGATGGTAAGGCCTGCGCATAACTCTTATTTTCAATTACTCGATTCGAGTAATTTTTATTGCGCTCAGTTTTCTTCTTTGGATACTTCTCGCATCCTTTAAAACTACTAGTGTGTTCCAGCCCACAGTTTGCGCAGCAAAGTGAAACATTATCATTGTTTTTATTTGGGCAATCTCTGGACTCGTGTTCCTCACCACATCTGACACAGCGTTTTATATAGGTATCTAGTCTAGTGTGGACAACTATTGCTGGGATATTGCCAATTATGAGCAACTTATCCAGCTCACTGAGGAATTGCATAGAGCCCCTGACGTGCAATTTCCTTAAATAAAATAAAACCAAATATGCGGTATGAAAGATATGCCGTTTGCATCGCAAGGTTGCAATAAACCAAAGTCCTGCAATGTAGAGAGAAGTCCTAACTAAAATCCTGACTGCGGCAGAGCCGCGTTAGTACATGTCTGCGTCCTAACCAGTGCACATGAAAGCAACACAATTTATTAAACTTTAGTTATACAATACAATACAAATACTGAATTAATACATGAAATATAACATAAAAAATGATAATAAACATTGAAATTTTTGATTAAATATGATAACTAGGATAAATAACGAAAGCCTATTTACATATGTAGAAGTTGAAGCAATGCTCTAACAACTACTAAGTTGGGAAATTCAGATCCCTTAGTAAGTGAGCCGCATATGGCCTGATGTTGTAATCCTCATCTAAGGCTATGTAGTCTAGAACAAGGAAATGTTGAAGATGTTTACATAATAAGGCAGATTTAAAGAAGTTGGCATTCATTCTATGTAAATAATGATTTACATATTCAATCCTCAGGTCTCTGTGTAAGGTCTCATTAGATACGTAGAAATGGGCATTTGTGATAAGTCTTAAGACTTTGTTTTGCGTAATCTGAAGTTTTTCAACATCTTTTTTAGAGTAAGCCGCCCAGGCCGGCGAAGCATAAGAGAAAATGGGCCTTATGACAGCAATATATAAATGCCTTTTCTTTACTAAGCTTAAGCTTGAATTTCTTCCAATAAGTGGGAGTAGGCAAGTAATTACACTTAATGCTTTGCTTCTGACACGGTTAATATGGTCTTTCCAAGTTAGCTTATTATTGAGGGTCACTCCTAAGTATGTAGCCTTAGATACCAACGGTACCTCAGTGCCAAATAATTTAATCTTTTCATTAAGTCTTCTACATCTTTGTTTTCTTCTAATAACTAATAGTTCGGATTTTGCCGCATTTATCGATATACGCCAACGCGTACACCAATTTTCAATATCAGGCATGTAATTCTGCAGGGCACGTATCGCAAGGTCGGCCTTAAGTGATCTGGTAGCAATGGCGGTATCATCCGCGTAACATCCCAGATATTGTTGTCTCGTGAATCTATCCCTGGGATAATCTGTAACGTAGAATGTATAGAGAACCGAGCCCAGAATTGATCCCTGGGGGACTCCTGCACCCAGTCTCATACAATTCGAGCTGTCTGAACCAATTGAAACATAAAAAATTCTGTCCTTGGTAAATGAGTATATAATCCTTATAATTTGTCTATTAAAATCAAGTTGTACTAATTTTTATATTAGCCCCTCATGCCAGACGCGGTCGAAAGCTTTCGCCACGTCTAGCATGAGTATGGCGACACTGTGTTTTGTATGAAGGGCTTCACCAATGTACTCCGTCAGTCTGACCAATGCTTAGTAGTGGATAAACCACTACGGAAACCGAACTGTTCTGGCGGTAGTTTCTCCATATGAGGCTGTAGTCTGCTTAAAATTATTCGTTCATATATTTTCCCTAAATCGGGGAGGAGACTAATAGGTCTGAAACCATCCGGCCGGGTGCCTTTCTTTCCCTGTTTTGGAATTAAAATCACTTTTGCAATTTTCCAGCGAGAAGGAAAATACAATTTCTCTAAACATGCATTAAGTATATCAATATATCTATTTAAAGTATTCTCAGGTAAGTGCTTAATAATTAGATTTGTAACTTCATCATGCCCTGGGGCTTTTGTTTAATAATCTCTTTAACTTCCATGTAATTTGTGATTTTAATAAGTTTATATAGGTAACAGCAATAGTCCATTACATATCAGCAATTAATTTAGATTTATACTCATGTTTATCACATGAAAATATATTTTGCATTTAAAATATAAATTGTATGCTTGGAAATTACTTTTGATTAATCTTTGTGTATGTATATTATTATACATATGTGATATTTTAGAGGGTTGTACAATAAGAAAACTTAGTAGATATTGTGTGTATATATATATGCGATATTTTAATTGCAGAGTTAGAAATATGGATGCATAAACTAGAAACTTCCAGACGTGGCCATTTCAAAACATAATAGTAAACATCAATCTCTCTTCATACTGAATTACTTGAAAAAGGTCATACTAATTTTGGTTATATTGGTCTGTCCTCAATGCTAAATTTACTATCTCCTCAGTATTATTCTTCAGGATGTTAGAAATTATTGTAAACATTGCGAAGTATGTTAGTTTAATAAGAAAAGTAAACAAAAGAGTTTTGGTTTAATACAAACTCTTCTATCTGTTAGTGAACCTTTTGAATTATTAGCTATTGATACTGTTGGTGGTTTAAACTATTATAATTGTATTAAAAAGTATATTCACATAATTATTGATCTTGCTACTTGTTATATATGGACTTTTGCTTTTAAAAGTGTAACTACAGATACTTACATAAATTGTTGTTTTAAAATTCAAGTACCAAGGAAAATTTTAAGTGATAGAAATGCTGCTTCTTCAAAATTTAAGCCCTTTTTAAGAAATGATAATGTAAAATAATTATTAACTACTGCTAACAGGCCTCAAACTAACGGTAAAGTTGTATGAGTTAACAATTATACCTAGACTAAAGTGTATATTAAATTCTTATCAGGGTAATATTGTATGGCAAACTTGTTACCTCAGGTTACTGACGAATATAATAATACAAGTCGTTCTGCAACAAAATATGGAACTTATTCAAAATATGGAAAATTACCTTTTGACCCCCTACTTGAAAATCAAGAAGTCTATCTGCCAATTATTTCTTAAAATAGCCATAATTTTTTATTATATCTTACATATATATATTATAATTTTCACACAGTTGAGAGAATATTTAAGACTAATAAATATAAATTTTCCTTGATCAAATTTTAAATTCTGATTTTCAAGGAATATAATTTTATAAAAACATCTGATATTGTATCTACAGATGAGACAAAAATAACATATTAGAAATTTTTTAGATATCGAGGAATTTTGGTTTTCAGAATTTTCTTAAAACTGATTTTTAATTGAATGATTTGAAATTTCTAGTAGTAAAAATGACTAGTAATTTCGTGAAACCAAATTTGATATTTAAGATAATCAAGTTTTGCTGGACTAAATATCAAATCTTATTACATAACATATAAAATTTTAAGTATAGTTATAATAATTTTGTTAAAAGCAACTCATTTTAATTTTAAAGTTAAAAATGTTTATTTGACTTTAAATTAGTATTTATTCTAAAGTTTTAATGACTTTCATTGCTTCTGGAAAGCTATGCGAGTTTAAAAACAATGATTATATTATTTATTTATTATTATTCTTTATTTATTTTGTTATATCCAGAAAATAAAAATATGAAATCAGTGTTTAATTTTCTATAGAAGCTTTGTCCGATTCATGCTAAAGAATATGATCAGTATTATTAAAAGTGTGATAGTAGTAGTAACTGTGTTTCCTAATTAAGGTTGTTGTCTGAAAGCAATAGGAATTGAAATTCCATTTAAAAAAATTCATAATTAAACTATTTGAAATAATTAAAAAAATAATTTTTATTCAGGTGATAAATGTATTTCAAAACACTTTCTTATAATATTTGTCACAATTTAGGAAATATTACCAGCTGTAAATTTGCAGGTATCGTAAAAGTATTCTCAGTCTAATCGATTAAAAACAGTTTTCAAAGATATTCCGATAATAACAATTATTTCGAAAATATAGTTTCTGGATTATTCTGAGAGTTCATTATTTTACGAAAATTCATATGTACTGATAAATGATCGCTATCGGAAGTTCCGCCGCTTCGTTTTCTACGGCCTAGTGCTCGTGACGTCATAGACCAGTCCGATGGCTTTATATATTTAGGAGGCACTGCTAGGGCCCGCCGCAAAAAAAGCGTAGACGCGCTCCCCTCACCTCTTCAGTTGCGGTAGCCGCGTCTTTTCAGGACCGACGTTTTACATGCCACCTGTGCCATAAAATTGCTTGCTTATCTCAGTTACTGAAAAAGCACATCTTGCCTGCAGATTTTATTTCTGGCTTGGATATTTCCAAGTGTTCACATTACTTTACTGCACAATGATTTAGCGCCATAGACCAAAAAGCCTATTAACCAATAATTGCTTTCCTATCCGCTTTTTTAGTTAAAGGGCTTTAGCCCATAAGAGCTATTAATTTCGTTTTGGCATTTTGGGTAGATTCAATTTCTGCGTTGATTCACTTTTCAAACTGTTGCCACCAAATATTACAAACCTGTATTATATTTAAAGAAATTAAATAATGAAGAATCTGCATTAATTTATGCATGTTTCTCGCATTGTGATAAAACAACGGTACCTAGAGCCATCAAATTTTGAAAAACTTAATCCTCCACCGAATATGGGCATCTGGAAGCCTGAATTTGGAATTTGTTTTATTATCTATTTCATATTTTGTCAGACATTAAATAGTTTTTGACAAGCAAACTCAACGATTTCAAAGCGAGGAATGGCAACACTGCACGAGGAAAAAAAAAGACATTTTTATCTCCAGCGCGCGAGACTGTGTATCGGAAATTCTAAAGGGACCCTCATTTTAAATTTATTTAGCGATATTGCTGTTGAAATGAATTTTATAGTTTAAGTGCGAAGAACATGATATTTAATAAGTAAAGGTACCGCACAAAACGTTAAAAAAGCGCTGGTCCATTGAGAGAGAAAAAAAGATTTTGATAAAAAGTACACAGGGCTTGAGCCAAAGCCGATGCAACGACCAGGCACGGCAGGACACTTTTTGGAAGCTCTGATCCCTCTTTAACTTAGATATCATCAGAGCCCATACTGTTGAGGGAGCTGCAACTCTAACACCTAGAATTAATGGTGATATTTATTTTTGTTGGCTTATTCCTAGTTGCATAAATTATATTATTTTTTTAATAGCATTTTTTGATTCGTTGCTTTCCCCTCCCCTTTTTTTGTAGTATTTGTTATAGTTGTTTAGCTTTACATTACATAATTATTTTACAGTCTTCTAGTTTACTCTTCAACATTGCAATTCATGGATGCTGTACAAGTAACCTCAAAAGGTTATCCTATTATCTCTAAACCTGAATAATTCAATATTCCAAGAATCTTAATCAGCTTCAGAGATTACTTAAAGCAATTTCAATACTTAATAGTTGTAAAGAAAGCACATCACGATTTGAATGCATAATGTTTAGTAACGGCGAGGTCGTTTTGGGCAACAGGAATTTTGTGGGAAGAAATTTTTAGAATTTATTGAGACACCGAGTAGCAAAAATTAGGGATGGCAAATTTTTCCGAATTTAAGAAGAGGCACTGAGCAGAAGGCTTTAGAGGCTACATTTTTTTTAGAATTTAGGAAGGCACCAAGCAGCAGAGTTTAGAACTCTCGGAGACCTTATTGAACGACAACATAACTAACGCCGGCCGTGGGTTAAAACTATCGGTTTCCTGGGTGATCATACATAAATCTCTCTTCTCATGTGGAAAGGGAAATTCTGCAAAATTTACTTCTGAAGGAAAGGAAGAGAAATTGCGAAAAAAAAAATCTACTTCCGAAGAAGAGGAACGGAAATCGAACAACAACATTTTCACTGCTGAAGTAGGACTATGTATAATCTCTCTCGAAACTGATACAGTTTTGCTCTCACTTTTCTTTAAATATTTTTAGACCTGCTTCTCGTCCAATTAAAATGTTCTCCTCTCTCCCTTTTTAACTTAAAAGGGATGTTAGTTCCGAAAAGGAATGGACTTAAAAGGAATGTTAGTTCCGAGTCTCGAAACACCATTTTGTGTCAAAACACTTATATGCGTGGTATTACGTTTCCAATTGTTGCCACCAAATATTATCGTCCTCTATTATATTTAAAGAAATTAAATCATAAAGATTCCGCATAAAAGTATATAGGTTTCTCGCAGTCTGAATAAGAAAACGTACCTACAGCCATCAAATTTTGAATAACGTAGTCCTTCAACTGAGCATGAGCACCTGCCAGACCAAATCATGAGTTTCGAATTTGTGTTATTGTCTAATTCAGATTTTATAAAACTTTAACGAATTTTTGTTTAACAAACTTCCCGATTTCAAAGCGAGCAGGGGCAACACTGTACAGAATAAAATATTTTTTATCTCCAGCGCGTGCGGCTATTCATCAGAAATTCTGAAATATGCTGTTTTTAAATATATTTAGCCCAAATTCGTAAGGGGCGTTAACCCTAATGCCCTCGGAACGTGTTTAAATTAAACGCCTCTTGGATATAGGAAATCTGAACACTTTCAGATATTTTTTAATTGAATATTTGCCTACCAGTTTTTTATTGCACTGATTTGTTATAAAATATTTAAATAGCCAATACTACTTACTCCCCAAATTTATCCGTGAAAAAATCAAGCTTAGAAATAAGCTACGAAAAAGATGGAATCAAACTTGGGACCCTCGCCTAAAAGTGAAATTAAATAAAATGAACAGGGAAATTAAAACAGATATTGAAAGCTTTAAAAGAGAAGTAAGGGAAGAGAAAATCATGTCCTTTAACAACTCCAATGACGGTTTCTGGTCATTTGCTAGAAAACTTAAATCAAAGAAAACAATCAATAACCCATTTATTCAAATAACAACGTTATAGCACTTACTGACAAAGCTAAAATCCTTGTTGAGCATTTATCACAGGAATTCAAACCGCATGAAGAACCATGTGACTATAATTTTGTTTATAACGTAAGACATTATGTTAATAACTGGATTACCGCACAACAGGATACCCAGGGTTTAGAGCATACAAATTTGGATGAAATCAAGGACGTTATTAAAAGACTCCGTATGAGAAAAGCGGCAGGATTTGATGAATTAAATAATCTAACTATTAAATACTTGCCAGAAAATATTACATTGAGATATATTGAAATATTGAACAAATGTTTGGATCATGCATATTTTCCTTCTTTATGGAAAAAAGCTAAAGTAATATTACTCCCTAAGCCAGGAAAAGATAGTACGCGACCGGATGGTTTTAGACCAACAAGTTTGTTGCCAGGTGTTGGAAAAATCTTAGAAAAACTAATTTTAAAAAGGATGGAACTACACAGTCCAGTCACATTAATGTGACCATCTGTCAAAAGCCAGAATAACCACCTTTCGCAGAGCGGACTGCTGCGAGACGTGCAGGAAGAGAGTCACATAGGTCCCTGAAGGTGTTCTCTGGGATGTTGAGCCATGCCGACTCTAATGCCGTGGCCAGCTGCGCTAGATTACGCGGTTGAGGATCCATGGCGCGAACAACTCGATCGAGATGGTCCTACAGATGCTCGATTGGGTTTAAGTCAGGTGAGTTTGCTGGCCAGGGGAGGACGGTAAACTCATCCTGGTGCTCTTCGAACCACGCACGTACACTGGCAGCTGTATGGCACCTCGCATTGTCCTGCTGGAAGATGCCATCATCCTGAGGAAAAACAATGCGCATGTAGGGGTGAACATGGTCCGCAAGGACAGATGCGTACTTGTATTGATCCATTGTGCCTTCCACAATGATCAGTGAACCTAGAGAATGCCAGGAAAACATTCCCCAGACCATAATGCTCCCGCCTCCAGCTTGGACCGTTCCGGCAATGGTTGCAGGGTGGTTCCTTTCAGAGGTTTCACGCCTTATACGCCAACGTCCATCTGTCCGATGGAGCATAAAACGCGATTCATCCGAAAACGCAACCTGTCGCCACTCAGTGGACGTCCAGCTGCTGTACTGGCGTGCAAATTCTAGCCTTCGCCGTCGATGAACAGCAGTCAGCATAGGTGCACGAACCAGGCGTCTGCTTCGGAGGCCCAGACGCAGCAATGTTCGCTGAATAGTACTTTGGGAGACACTTTTGGTAGCCCCTTGGTTCATTTTGGTGGTCAGTTGCTCAACGGTAGCCCGTCTATCTGCCCGAACGCATCTCCGCAACCGTCGTTCGCCTCTGTCATCTATGGCCCGTGGTGCACCACATTTGCCACGTCGCTGATTTTGGACAGTCCCATTTTGCCATGCACGGTACACTTTTACCACGGCGGCACGCGAACAGTTCACAAACTCAGCCGTTTCGGAAATGCTTCCACCCTTGGCCCGAAAGCCAATGATCATGCCCTTTTGGAAGTCGGATAAATCGCTTCGTTTCTGCATTACGCCAACGATTGAAATGTTTTCCGAAGCCCTCACACACCCTTTATATACGCTCAACTGCACTGTGCTGCCACCTGCCTTCTGTGATTGGTTATTTAACTCTGACATGGAAAGTACGTGGTGGTCACATTAATGTGACTGGACTGTGTATATCTCAAGATATTACCACCTGAGCAATTTGGTTTTCGTGCAGAACTTTCAACTACGAAGCAATTAGTTCGTCTTGTAGAATATTTAGGAAAAGCTCTACATACTAAGCAGATTGTCGCCTTACTCATGCTGGACGTGGCGAAGGCATTCGACAGCGTCTGGCATGAGGGGCTAATATATAAGCTAATTAATTTTAACTTTAGTACAGATCTTGTGCTGATGATTTACTCCTTTATAAGAGAGAGAAGCTTTTTTTTTCAGTTGGAAAAGATACTTCGAGTAGACATAGATTAGTCGCAGGGGTCCCTCAGGGATCCATTTTAGGACCTCTACTTTATGTTTTATATGCTGCAGACTTCCCGAAAGAAGGAATTACCACAAATCACTATCTCGGATGCTATGCTGATGATACAACTATAGCAGCCAAATCTATCCGGCCGGATCAAGCAGTTATGCATTTACAAGAGCTAATACCAAGTATTGAGAACTGGGGTATTAGATGGAGAATATCCATAAATGCCTCCAAGTCTAAATTATTAATAGTTAGGCGGACCCACACTAGGAAAGAAATAAAAGCAAAACTTATTCTATTTGGAACTGAGGTGCCTATTGTAAAGCATGCGTATTGTACTTAATGAAAAATTAACATGGAAGTATCATATTAACACCATAAAAGGTAAAGCCATTGCGGCTCTCACAAGTTTAGTACCTCTTCTTGGATCGCAGTCGAAATTAGATCTTGCTAAAAAGCGTCATCTATACATTGCCGTAATCAGACCAATACTAATCTATGCTTCACCGGCATGGGCTACGTACACTAAAAAAGATGTGCAAAAATTACAGATTTTCCAAAATAAAGGACTTCGATTAATTACCAATGCTCATTACTTTGTCTTACTCAAATGAGACTTTGCATAAAGATCTTTCATTGAAGTATCTTAATCATCATCTGCATAGATTAAACACAAATCTTTTCAGGAAAGCCCTACTATGTAATCATCTGAATATATTTAAAGTTTTCGACTATGTTGCCTTAGAGGAAAATTATAATCTTCGACCTTTTGCAGCTCATTTGACGAGGGATATGAACTTCCCGACTTAAACTGCAGCAGCATGTATATAGTGTAAATAGTGTATTTATAACTGTTATTATTTTATTTGTATTTTTCATGCTTTCATTTCATTTTGTTAATCTCTCCATCGTCTGTGTCAATGGTTTGTTTAACTTGCGATGTCTGGTACCCCTGATTGGTTATGCTATAAATTTCTCTTCATCTCATATTATTTTTAAGCACCTGCCAGGAAAACATCTATGTTTGGTGCAGATTTCTGCGGATTTTTAGTGAGCCGGATAAGCCTCATATTATGCGGTATCCCGGCAATAGCGTTTCTGACTAGACTAGACTAGACTATTTATCATTTTTTCTCTTTCTATTTTGAAAAATACTGCTTTGCTTTATTTGCACAAAGCAGTTGCTTTGATTAATGTTGTTGATAATTGTTTTCTGTTTTAGGGAGTTCTTTTTTCAACGTTTTAGTGTAGTTTAGAGTTTTTGTTTAGAATGTGTTTAACAAAACTCCATCATTTAACTTTTACCTGATTTGGTTGGACGTATTTTGTTTTCAAACATTTTGGTGTTGAATGGAATTCTATGTGGTGTAAGTGTCAAGAGTGAGATATTTCATAAATAAAATAAACACACAAAACTTTAATGATAAATAGACAAACAACAGAAAAAAAAGAGATTTGTAAGGCCATCTTAGTAAGAAAACTGAATCTTGATATGATTAATAGAAAAGAAACTGAAAAAACAGAAAAATGTATAAAAAAAAAGCTGCATTGGAAATTCTTAAAAGTATATTGCTACCCTGCTTATAAAACTTATATAGTTTTGTTGTTCAATTCTGTATGGCGTAAGTGTGAAGAAAATGACCCTAAAAAGACAAAAAGAAAAGGTATTGTAGGAGTGAGAAACCTTAATCTGAAACCTTTCAGCATTTTTTTCTCATACTGTGGGCTTGCGCTTGTTTTTTGGGGATTAGGAATAAACAACCTAACTTGTACAAATGTTGTTATTGAGTAAACATAAAATTTTATTTTCGCGTGGTCTTTTCAATAGCCGGTATCCACAGCGTTGAGATTCGACAGGATGTAAGATCTTGAGTATATCTCCTGAGTAGCAGTTCTATTGCTTAAAAATACCTTAATCATTTAGAACCTCATTGTGAATTCATTTGTTAATAATTAAAACTTTCATTCGATTTCGATTTATTTAAAATTTTTTTTTGCAACATATCTAATTGAAATCATTTAAAATAGTGTTGTTGAATAGCATATTTAAGTGACAGTTTTTGCTGGTATTTGCAACTTTTTTCATTTCTTACAGATAAAGTATCAACTTTTAATCATAAATTATTATTTTTTAACTATATAATCTTTTCAAAATAAAGTCCGATTATTCACAATATATATATTTACCTGCATCGAATAAAAACGATATTTATATCACTAGCAAAGCCAAATCCAGTCGAGAGAATTTAAAAAAGAAAAAGGAAGGAAAATTGTGCAAAAAAATTTTATTCTTCTAAAGAAGAGGAAAGGAAATTGTACCAAAACAATTTACTTCCAAAGAAGAGGAAGAGAAATCGTTCAAAAAATATTGCACTTCTGAAAAAGAAGGACCTATCTGTGATCTCTTTCGAAACTGATACAACTTTGCTTGAATTCGGTGCCAACCTAACAGGACTTTTTTGATTAAATTTTAGCTCAGCACTGGCGTGTGTCTCGCGCAATTGAAATATGCCTCTCTTGTTTTCTTAGCCAAAAAGGGACGTTAGTCAAGGGGATATTAATCTCGAAACGGCATTTTGCTTCGTAACACTTAAATGGGTTGTGTCACTTTTGAAATTGCTTCCAACAAATATTATCGCTCTGTATTATATTTAAAGCAATTAAATCCTGAAGAACCTGCATGAATGCATGCATGTTTCACACGCTGTGAGAAAGCAAAATTACATAGAGCCATCAAATCTTGAATAACGTAGCCTTCTACTCTAACATGGGCACCTGCGAGAACAAATCTTGAATTTCGAATTCGTTTTATTACTTTTATTTCATATTTTCTAAAATTTTAACAGATTTTTGTTTAACAAAGTCAACGATTTCAAAAGCAGCTGTGACCAAAAACGTACTGAATAAAGCATTTTCTCTCCAGCGAGTGCGATTGTGTAGCGAGAATTCTAAAATATGCCGTTTTTAAATATTTTTTGCCCAAATGCTCTCGAAACCTGTTTGTGTATTTAAATGAAAAAAAAAAGTCCCTTTGCGCGTAAGATATGAAATCTAGAAGCTTTCGGGTATTTTTTAATCGAATATTTGTCTACCAGTTTTCTGTTGCGCACATTTGCTATAAAAATTTTAAATACCCACATCCCTACATTCATTTATGGAGTGTATGAGAGTGTTGAGAGTGTGTTGAAAAACACTGCTTTGTCACGTTCAGGCAAAGCGGTGGCTTTGAAATAAGTTGTAGGTTACTCTTTTCTCATCCTTAGTATAACAGGTAGTTTCTTTTTCAACGTGCTACTCGCCTCACAGTGTTTCCGCAGTATAATAGGAATTCTAATTTACAATGTGTGTAAGAAAGATTCAAGTTTAACATTTTTCTGGTTCGATATGTTTTCTTTTAAAATGTTTTGCGACTTTGCCGTTGAATCGAACTTTATGTAAGGTAAGCGCCAAGAGCGTAATATTTAATAAAAAAAAGTAAACACGCAAAACGTTTATTACAAAATGTCAAAAAAAAAAGTGAACCCAACGGGTGTTTTTTTAACGTTTTGTGTGTTACTTTTATTTATTAACTATCATATTCTTCGCACATAAACCATAAATTACAATTTAACAGCAATATCGCAAAATATTTAAAAGAGCATACCTTTAGAATTTCGGATACACAGTCTCGCGCTCTGGATATAATTTTTTTTAGTACAATGTTGCCATTGCTCGCTTTGAAATAATTGAATTTCTTGATCAAAAACTCATAAATGCTTTACAAAATACAAAACAGAGAATAAAACAAATTCCAAATTTCAAATTTGGGCAAATTTGAGCAATTTTTCAAGTTTAAAAGGTGTTTTGTAAAACCATATAAGTAATAAAACTGAAACAGTGCTTTGTCACATTCAAGCAAAGCCGAGGCTTTGAAATATGGTTTAGTTTATTTCTTTCTCTTTCTTACTGTTGCAGAGAGTTTCTTTTTCAACATGTTATTCGCCACAAAGCGTTTCCGTTATAAAATCAGAGTTTTAATTTACAATGTGTGTAACAAAGATCCACAGTTTAACTTTTTCCCGACGGTTCGGCGTGCTTTGCTTTTAAATGCTTTGTGACTTTGCTCTTGAATCGAACTTCATGCAACGTAAGCGCCAAGAGCATGATATTTAATAACGAAAGCAAGCACACAAAACGTTAATTGAAAAAAAAAGTCAAAGCTTTTAGATTTTATATTACGCCCACATGCCCAGAGGGGCATTTTTTTAACGTTTTAAGCGTTAACTTTATTTATTAAGCATCATGTTCTTCGCACCCATACAAAATCTCGTGCTCTGGAGTTTAAAATGTTTTTTTTTCTTTTTTTTCGTGCAGTGTTTCCATTGCTGGCTTTGAAATCTTTGAATCTTAATCGAATCTTAATCAAAAAACTCATAAATACTTTATAAAACATAAAATAGATAATAAGACTAATTCCAAATTCCAAATTTGGGGTTCATGATGCCCGTATTCGGGTGGAGACGTACGTTATTCAAAATTGGTTGGTTCTAGGTACCGTTGTTTTATCACAATGCCAGAAACATACATACATTGATGCAGATTCTACATTATTTAATTTCTTGATATATATTACAAAGCTCTAATATTTAGTGGCAACAATTTAAAAAGTGATTCACCGCTTATAGTAAATCAGTGCAAAATGCCAAAACGAAATAATAGCCTTTCTCGGCAAATTGCCCTTTTGGGCTAAAAAGAGTCTTGTAAAGCCATATTAGTAAGAAAACTGAAATTCGATACCATGAATTGAGAAAAGACAGAAAAACTCCGAAAAAATATATGCCAACACTTAATGCTGTATCGGGAGTTTTAGAGATACACTGCTATGCTTCTTTTAAATTTTTTGTAATTTTGCTGTTGAACTGTATATGGCATATGACGTAAGTGCGAAAAAAATTACTCTTAGTCGTATAGCTAAAAGACGAAAAATGGGGTATAACAGCAGACTGGTGAACTGCGGGTTCAGCAAGGGTGTAAACAACCTTAATCTGAAACCTTTCAGATTTTTTTTTAATCTTGCACGGCTACGCCTGTTTTTTTGGAGATTATCAATAAATACCCTCGTACAATTTTAAGTAACACTAAAAGTTAGTTATGAACTTACTTAAAAGTTGCACTAAGAACTCCTTAACTTCTTTCTTAATCTAGAATTTGCTGTTTGATCTGGTAACAAAATACAGGCTGTTTATAAAGTCCCAGACCCATTTTGATGTTTAATAACTCATAAAATAATAAAGATAGATTAAAATTAATAACATAAATGGTTAGATACACTCAAAAAATTTCATGATCCTTGTCAATGAACTTCCACGTGTGTCCCCTTCGTCGCACGGAGAATATAAAGTCGATATTCAATTTCACGCCAGGTACCGGCAAGCATGTCGACATCTACAGAGGTTATTGCGGTTGTCATTCTGCCTTTAGGTCATCAATGTTCGACACTCTCCTCCTGTAAACGTTATCCTTTACAAATCTCCAAAGGAAAAAGTCCAGCGGCGTTATATCAGTTGATCTAGGAATTGGACTTCCTCGCTCAATCCATCTTCCTGTAAAATGGTGATTCAAAGAACTCCGAACGATGGTACCCCAATGAGGTGGTGCACCATCTTGTTGCAAAAAGACAACATGTGGCTGAAGCTCTTCTAGTTGTGGAAATACGAAGTTTTCCAACATGTCTAAGTATACGACTGATGAGACCGTCTTTTCTGTGAAAAAGAAAGGCTTAATGACTCGGTCGTGCATTAGTTCATACCACACATTAACCTTTGGGGAATCCCTTTGTGCCTGACGGTATTCATGGGGGTTTTCAGATCCCCATATGCGCACTTTATGGCGATTAACAATGCCAGAAAGATGGAGAACATTATGCGCTTCAGAAATTCAGCATCATCTTCTATCATCCTTAGCATGTCTGTTCCAAAGGCCATCCTGCTGGGCCTATAATAATACGCAATAGTTGCCAAAAACAAAAGAGAGAAAAATGCAATTAATAACCAGACGATATTTAGAAAAGTACAGATATTTAGACTGGAAAATGAAATTATCTGAAATTAACCCCACGCGCAGACGATTTTTACAAAAGTAAAGATATTCAAACTTGAAAAGGAAAATATATAAGTTATTCCATCAATAAATGCCATAAGTTTGTTTATATCTTCATTATTTTATGAGTTATTAAACATCAAAATGGGTCCGGGACTTTATAAACACCCTGCACTACATACATTTGTACACTCCTACCCCGTGAACATGAGCTTGTGTATTTTAGATTATTATAAGAAATATGCGTGAAATTTAAAGACGTATTACCAGAAATTCTTTCCTATTTCGCGAGTGAAATGTCCATCATTATTGTTTTATTTTTAGTCCAAAGGGGTTTTATCCCTGAAGAACTATTGTTTTCGTTTTGCGATTTTGCGTCCGTTCAGTTTAAATGCCCGTTTCAATTTTCAAATTGTTGCCACTAAATATTATCGCCCTGCATTATGTTGATATTTAAAGAAATTGAATAATGAAGCATCTGCATAAATGTATGTCATTTTATCACAATTTCATAAATTTATATTGTGAAAAACGACGGTACCTAGGGCCATCCAATTTTGAATTACATAATCCTACTGAGAATATGGGCATCTGGAAGTCATATTTGAAGTTTGGAATTCTTTATTATCGATTTCATATTTTGTAAAACTTTAATGAATTTTTTATGAACTAACTCAACAATTTAAAAACGATTAATGGCAACGCTGTACAGAAAAAGCATTTTTATCTCCAGCGCGTGAGACTGTGTATCGGAAATTCTAAACATATGCTCAATTTAAAATTATTTTGCGATATTTCCCTTGGACTGAATTTTATGTTTTAACTGAGAATATGATGTTTAATAAATAAAGGTAACACACAAAATGTTTAAAAAAAACTCCCCTTTGGCGTTTTTTAAAATCTGAAACCTTTCAGGTTTTTATTTTTTATTTTTACTTTTATCTTTTATTCCTCATTTTAAAATTTTATTAGTCTACAGAGGCAATTTGCCCAGAAGGACTATTCATTTCGTTTCGCGATTTTGTGTTTGATTCACTATAAACGGCTGTATCACTTTTCAAATTGTTGCCTCCAAATATTATCGTCCTGTATTATATTTAAAGAAGTTAAATAATGAAGAACCTGCATAAATGTACATATGTTTTTCGCAATGCGATAAAACAACGGTACCCACAGACATCAGATTGTGAATATTGAACGTTTCCACCCGAATATGGGCATCTGGAAGCCCAAATTTGAAATTTGGATTTAATTTTATTATCGATTTCATATTTTGTAAAACTTTAACGAATTTTTAATTGACAAATTCAAAGATTTCAAAGCGAGCAATGGTAACGTTATAACAAAAAATATTTTTATCTCCAGCTAGTGAGAATCGCGAAATTTTAAAGATATGCTCATTTTAAAATTATTTTGCGATATTGCTCTTGAACTGAATTTTATGGTTTAAGTGCGAAGAACATGATATTTAATAAGTAAAGGTAACGTACAAAAGGTTAAAAATACGCTCCTTTGGGTGTAATTTAAAATCTGAAACCTTTGAAATTTTTTTCTCATATATATTTTTTTTATACTTTTTTATTGTATTTTTATCTTTATTTATGAACCGAAAAGGGGCGTTAGTCACGAATGGGATTTTCACGTCTATAAACGTAAACGCGCTATGTCACTTTTGAAATTGTTGCCACCAAATATTATCGCCCTGTATTATATACAAAGAAATTAATTAATGTAGAATCCACATAAACGTATATATGTTTATCATAATTAAAAAAAACAACGATACCTGGAGCCGTCAAATTTTGAATAACGTTGTCCTTTATTCTAACACGAGCACCTGCAGGACCTAATCTGGAATTTCGAATTGGTGTTCATGTCCATTTTGTATTTTTAAAACGTTGTTCCAACACTGTACAGAATGAAGTATTTTTATCTTCCGTGTTCCGACTGTTGATCAGAAATTCTAAAATATACTGTTTTTAAATATTGTTAGTCCAAAACTGCATTAACCCAAATTCTGTCGAAACGTGTATGTGTGTTTAAATGAAACAAACGCATCTTTGTGCGTAATATATGAAATCTAAAAGGTTTCGGATTTTCTTTTAATGTAATATTTGTCTACCAGGTTTTCTTTGCACATATTTACAATAAAATTTTTAGGTACCAAACTTCAACTGGTAGTCAACTAATTTAACTTTAACGGGTTAACTAACTTCGAAGGGTGTCAACAATTCTTTCATAGCTGATTCTTATGAAGTAGTGACTGGGTTTGTGTACGCTGCGGAGGCAACTACGAATCAAAAAACTGTACTGTCGACAAAAGTCAACCGGCTGCGTTCTTCCATTGTAAAGGGCGACATCCTGCTAGTTTTTCTCAGTGCCCAGCAAAATAAGCCAAAATTTACACCCAGTCAAGCCCCTGACAGAAATCCTTGGACTCTGTGAAAAGAAGATTTTCCTTCACTCAGCACTGAACAAGAAGCTAACCAAAATACGCAAAATTCCGAACCCCTCTTTCTGAAATTTTCAACATCGGTTCATTAAAAACTATATGGACAACAATTACTGAGGGTTTAAAAGAAATGAAGAAACAGAAATCTCCTCTTAAAAAATCAGCATCATAGTTAACATCATTGATAAAGTATGCAGTTACATTTAATATGCATCACAATATCAATACGAGAAGCCTTAAAATTCTTTCTTCGAATGCAAACGGCTTAAACAATAAAAAGAATGAGTTGGGTGATCTTATTCTTGAACTAGAACCTGACGTTATTTTAATACAAGAATCGCATTTGCAACCAACAAATAAAGTGTTATATGCCATTTATACAACTTTCCGAACTGATCGTACTACGGGACGCGAAGGCGGCGTCATTACTTACTTCAAAAGAAGCCTACATCATCAACTCAAACAAAATCTGTCTACTTCTTTAAAAAGTGATTCTACAGAAGTTGAAATAAATCATACCAAATTTATTATTTCGAACATTTATATTCCTCCGAATAACAGACCTACTATGTCTGAACTTGAACATCTCCTGGACACAAATTATTCCAACCTTGTTGGTGGGGACTTTCATGCGAAGCATCAGTGCTGGACAGAAACAACTAACAAAAGGTACTGAAATTTTCAACTTGATTCAAAGTAAAAACTACGTAATTCATGCTCCAGATGAACGAACGCATGTTGGTTACCACCGTTCTTCCATCATTGACTTCTTTCTTTCAAATAATCTCAGTTATTACGTCACGTTACTGTCTCACGTTACTGTTATTTCAGCTTTATCTTTCGGTCACAACCCCATGTTTCTTAAAATTAATATCAACTGTTTTTACCTGCTTTAACCCGCAATACTGGAATTACACATTGGAATAAACATTCTCAAATTCTAACTGAAACTATTTCTGGAAATCCTCTCATTGACAACAATGAACATAAAGAAATACAACATTTTATTAATTGCATTCAACAAGCTCTAAATTCTCCCACCAATAAATTCATCAGTAGTCATCCATTTCTTCCGCTTCCGAACAACATAAAGCAAAATATTAAATACAAAAATCGTATCAGGGAACAATGTCAATCTACAAGGGACCCAAGAATTAAAGCTCACCTTAATACTCTTCAAAGGATCATTAAAAAAGAAATCAAGGAATTCAAATCTCAACGGTGAAAATACTTCCTAAACACTCTTGCCACTGAGGACAGTTCCCTCTATGACATTGCTCGCAAATTTGAAAAACTCTTAAGCAGATACCTCCACTCCATGGCAATAATGGACTCGTTTATTCTGATGTAGATAAAGCCAACACTTTTGCTAACATTCTTGAAGATGCATTCACTCCCAACGCCTTTCCATATGATAATGATCATATTATTAAAGTCAATAGCTCCACATTTTCCTTCCTCAGCAGTCCTGGACCACTGAACTTTACCTTTCTTGCCTCACCAAGGATTGTCGCGGACTTTATCAGCTCTTTAAAAACCAAGAAAGCTGCTGGCCGCGATGATATTTCATCAAAAGCATTCAAGCGCCTTCCTATGAACGCAATTACTTGTTTAACTAAAACCATCAACTCCATCACCAAGCTTTTGTGCTTCCTTAAAGTATGGAAA
This sequence comes from Stegodyphus mimosarum, assembly GCA_000611955.2. Classification (NCBI taxonomy): domain Eukaryota; kingdom Metazoa; phylum Arthropoda; class Arachnida; order Araneae; family Eresidae; genus Stegodyphus; species Stegodyphus mimosarum. The sequence continues at coordinate 26,507 of KK118310.1, read as the reverse complement.
CATGTTATTGTTCTTGTTTTTACAAAGCTTCATCAAAACTCTACCTTTCCTCCAAATTACCGTCCAATCAGTTTACTTAGTCAAAGTTCCAAAATTACTGAAAAAATTATTCTATTTTACATAAATCGCATCATGCCTGCTAGGTCTTATACTCCTGAAGAACAGTTTGGATTTAGACATCTTCACAGCACTAATCATCAACTTCTCCGAGTTGTCAGTTACATTACTGATGGATTCAACTGTGAATTCCCCACCGGCGCAACATTTTTAGATATTGCCAAAGCATTTGACAAAGTGTGGCATGGAGGACTTACATACGAATTAATCAAGCTTCACTTTCCTGACCATTTCATACGACTTATTGCATATCTCCAAAATCGGACTTTTGCTGTCAGAATTGGAAGAACTCTTTCAACTACCAGAAACATCACTGCAGGCGTTCCACAAGGCTCTGTTCTTTCTCCGTTTCTTTGCAATATCTACACTTTTGATATTCCAAAAGAATCTCATATCGATTCAACAGCAAACTATTTGAAACTCGATTCAACAGCAAACTATTTGAAAACTAAATATGCCCGACTGTCAGGAAAAGGTTAAATGGTTATACATACTTTGTAAATCAAAATTCTAATTATGGTGCGGAAACATTCTGCGGTGAATAACGTGCTGAAAGACGATCTACCTGTTACACTGAAGAATATTGTACTCTTTGCAGACGTTAATGCTGTTCTAACTCGAGCTTCTGAAATTAATTCTTTTCAAATTTTTCTTCAAAATTATCTGGTTATACTGGAACATTGGATGACTCTCTGGAGAACTGCTGTTAATATTGACAAAACTAAAGCCATAATTTTTAGATAAGGACACACAAATCTCCTTTTGCCAAAACCCATCTTCATTGATGAAGAAATTCAATGGACTGATCAAGTGAAGTACCTCGGAGTCACTCTCGACAAAAAACTTACTTTTTGACAATAGTTGGATGAAACTGTTGAAAATTCAACATCTCTATTATCACCAAACGGCCTCTCATTGACAGACATCAACAAAATGATTCTATACAAATCTATCCTTCGACCTGCACTACTCTATGCCAGTCAAGTTTGGGGATATGCTGCGAAAACTCACATTAATAAAATCCAAGTCACTCATAATAAAACTCTTCGTGCTATCATCAGAGCACCTTGGTATATTCCAAATTCATATATTCATATAGACCTCCAAATTGATACCATTCAACACTATATTCAAATACTTGCTTCAAAGTTTTTCCTCTCTGTGGTATTACACCCAAACAGCTGCATCAATTCTTTACTATGCACACCTTTTCCCAGAGGAAAGCACAAATATCTTTCGGATATACTTCATACCTAACACAGCGTTTTTTATCTGACGCACTACGTCATTGCTCATTAACTCTTCACACAATAAACCTTCTCTATTTTGACTCCCTTACATTCTGCCGACTGATGGAGGCTATGTGAAATTCTTTCATTCAGTTACTTTGATTTTACCCTCTTCATCCTTTTGTTGTTCCTGATATTCTATTATCTGATGCAGAGTAAAAGTGCGCTGTCGCGCGCTGACACTCTTGTTTCATTCGAATCAAGTCAAGTCAACGGGTATTTTCGAATTGTGCACTGTTTTGCAAAATACTGCTTTGTATTCTTCGAACAAAGCGAAGGCTGTGGTGGAATATATTGTAGATTATTGTGTTTTGTTCTTTAGTGTAACAGGTAGATCGTCTTTCAACACGTTATTCGCCGCAGAATGTTTCCGCACCATAATTAGAATTTTGATTTACAAAGTATGTAACTGAGAACCACCATTTAACCTTTTCCTGACAGTCGGGCATATTTTGTTTTTAATAGTTTGTTGCTGAATCGGGTTTTATGCGGCGTAAGTATCAAGAACGTCATATTAATAAATAAAGTAAACACACCAAACGATAATAATACACAGATAACAAAAACATTTTGAAAAGCCATCTTAGTAAGGAAACTGAACATTTGCATAATAAAACTCAGAAAAGGCTTTAAAAAAATCTGAAAGCTTTCAGATTTTACATTACGTCCAAAGCGGCTTTTTTTAACATTTTGTGCGTTACCTTTATTTATTAAATATCATGTACTTCGCACTTAAACCATAAAATTCAGTTCAAAAGCAATATCGCAATATAATTTTAAATTGAGCATATCTTTAGAATTTCCTATGGATGGTCTTACGCGCTGGAGATAAAAATGTTTTATTTTCTGTACAACGTTGCCATTTTTCGCTTTGAAATCCTTGAGTTTGTTAATCAAAAATTCGTTAAAGTTTTGCAAAATATAAAATCCATCTTAAAATAAACTCCAAATTTCAAATTTGGGCTTCCAGATGCCCATATTCGAAGTAGGATTACGTCATTCAAAATTCGATGGCTGTAGGTATCGCCGTTTTATCGCAATGTGAGAAACATGCATACATTTATGCACATTCTTCATTATTTAATTTCCTTAAACATATTACAGCGCTGCAATATTTGGTAGCAACAGTTTGAAAAATGAACCGACATTTAACGTTTCTGACGCAAAATGCCGAAACGAAAACAATAGTCCTTCAGAGACAAAGACCCTTTAGACTTAAAAAAAAAAAATGTATGCAACACTTAACCCTGCATAGGGAATTATAAACTTAAACTGCTACGCTACTTTTTTGCAACTTTACTGTTGAGTTGTACATTTCATAAATGCGAAAAATGCGATAATTAAAGCTTAAAAGACAAAAAAAAAAAAAAAAAAAAAAAAAAAAAAGAATAGGTTAGTAGGAGTAAGTGTAACAGCAGACTGGTAGACTGCAAAATCAGCGAGAGCATGAAGAACCTTAACAAACCCTTTTGTGCGGCCGCTAAAATCTGAAAACATTTCAAATTTCTTTCCTGTTTTCTTATATATATATTTATTTTTGTTGGCTTTGAACTGTTTCAATTGTTCAATAGGAAATTAAGCAAAACTATCTATAATTAAAGGCAAATCTTGTGGTTCTATTTTACACCTTTCTTTAATAAAGCTGATCAGAAAAACATCTGATCGTGTCTAATCATGACCTTTTCATTTATTAAATTTAGGAAAGGCCAAGGGTTTTGATGTAGTTTTACGCTGAACCTTGCGCTCTGACCTGCGGGGAACCGCCGACGTAGACTCAGCAAGAAAAATCTACTACTCCGCCCTGAATCTGAAGAAAGAGATTACGACACAGTTGAAGATATATTTAGCAGTATGCATTGGAGTGTGTTAATGAAGTCTAATTATGTATCAGGCAGGAAGAAAGGAGTTCAGTTTGTTTTCTGTATTAATTGGCTGTTCTTCTAGAGGTAAAAACAAGATGAAGAAGAAAGACAGAAATTACTTAATATTATAAAAAAAAAAAAAGATATTTTAATTAAAAGAAAATCTAAGTAAATTTGTTAATGAGAAATAAATTTAAGTCACTAAATAAGACTTAATTTTTTAAAAAGGGTTTGTAGTATTTAATCATTTATATTTATTAAGAGAAATTTAAAACAATTTAACCTTTCGCATTGCATTTTTCGAGAATGTTTTACTATGAATTCTTTCTTTACTTGGATTAGCTTTAATATTGTGTTAAACCGCTTATACACAGTTACAATTATTATATTATAGAGGAATTGCCTTGCTTTTATTCCAATTTACTATTTAATTTAGATGCTTTAAGTTTATTCTATATATAAAATATATATAAATATCACCATCTCTCTTAGCTTATTTTTAAAGTCCTTGGCCAAGCTTTATTTTCGCAATCGCTGGTCATAGTGATATACGCCCAAAAGGGCTTTTTTTTAATGTTTTGTGTGTTACCTTTATTTATTAAATATCATCTTTTTTGCACTTAAGCCACATAAAATTCAATTCAACAGCAATATCGCAAAATATTTAAAAACAACATATCTTTAGAATTTCCGATTAACAGTCTCGCGCGCTCGAAATAAAAATGTTTTTTCTCGTTCAATGTTGCCATTGCTCGCTTTGAAATCGTCGAGTTTGTTAATCAAAAATTCGTTAAACTTCTACAAAATTTGGAATAGATAATAAAACAAATTCGAAATTCAAAATTCAGGCTTCCAAGTGATCATGTTCCGTTGGAGGAATATGTTATTCAAAACTGGATGGCTCTATGTACCGCTGCTCTTTCACAATGAGAGAAACGTTCACGCATTTATGTAAATTGTTCATTATCTAGTTTCTTTAAATATAATACATGGTGTAAATATTTTGTGGCAGCAGTTTTAACAGTGAAGCAAAGCAGAAAGTGAAACGACGCGAAATGCCGTTTTGAGACTAATAGTCCTTTGGGTCTAACACTCCTTTGGGCTAAAAAAAAATTGACAAGTAGCGAAATGTAACTTTAATGGAATCTTCGGGTTCTTATATTTAGGAAAGTTTTAAAGTCGTGATGAGAAAATGAAATTATACGAATTTAGATTCCTGTATGACAAAAATTAAGCGGAATATTTAATTTCAGAATTCAGTTTTTGATGTCATTTTTAATTTCCCTTCAAAGATTGAAAAAATAAAATGCGGCAAAAAATTTGTGTAATTTAATAAGGGATACTAGGAAGTCATGTCTTGTTGATATCAGATATTTTAAACAAGCCTTCCAAACGTGTAGAAATTCGTGTTGTTCATTACATTTTTAACGTGATTTTTCTAGGTGAATACTGAATACATGTTAAATAAACACCAAAATAAGCTGCATTAGTTACTAAGGCAATTTCGCTTCCAACATGATGATGAAATTCTTTAGTGACTGCTCAACAAGCAGTGGTTTTTAATTTAGTGAGGTTTAAGCTAGTACAGAGTTTATGCATCACATCTCAATTTTAGAAAGCCACGGCGTTTAGATTAATACTTCTTAAATGAAAATTACAATGGCACCGGAAAAACCGTGCGCAATTTTGCAAATTTTAATATTATTTTTAACAATGATTTTCTTCGTTTGTTAATCATTCAAAAATATCTCCGGGGCAGTCTTGCAAGCAGAGAAATGGGATCCATCCTCAATACTCACCTTTGCTTTCTATTTCAGAATGTGTGTTTCCTAAATTTGTATGAAAAGACCAAGATAAATTCTTAAAAATGACCTTTTTTCTTTCCAACTTAAGCCTTCTGTTGTTATTTCAGGCAACGTTTGTTAATAACATTAATTAACATTTGGAGATGGCATTCAGTAACTCTCCTTTCAAAGTTCGAAAGCCATTTGAGAAAAATACAAACAAATCTGAAGCTAATTCAACCACGGTATTAACAATAAAAAAAAGCGCCATCTATTGATCAGATTATACACCAAATAATTCATCAAAAGCTTCCGAACCAAGCCTTGAGGCTCTGAAGTAGTACAAAAGCTCTTACCGCATCGAGTCCATTAAGCACACCACGACGCATGCGCCCTTAGATCCTCATTATGGTACTTAATGATGCTCCCGTCGCCTTCTGGTGAGGGTTCTTTTGTTCGAAAAAGGGAAGTATTCGGTGGGGGTGTTCTTTTTTTATTTATTATTTTTTTCCTCTTATGAATTTGAAGTGTGAAAGCTTTTGTAAAGAGTGTTGTTATGTTTGTATGCTGAATAGATGTAAGTTTTGCCTAAGTCCAATTACCAAAGATGGGTTTTTACAAGATGTTGTTAATAGATGTTGCTACGCTTTATACCTAATAGGATAATTGGGGGAATTTCTTTCTCCTAAGGCGGCTTGAATTATCAGATAAACTGAGTTTGTGAACAACTGTCAACGCTGTCAGCATTATTCTTGTTAGTCAGCATTACAAGGCGCACGGAAATGTGATGCTGCCAAGAAAAGAAATGTAATATATGTCACAATTATTTTTCCAACTCATCTAAACTTTAAGGAAATGGAGCTGGTCTCAATTATTGAGGTAGGAACATTAAATAAAAGTCATTTTTAGATCTTCTCTTAGCGTTTTATTAATAATTATCTTTACACTCATAAGGGAGAACAATTAAAAAAAAAAGTCTGTAAACTTCAGGTTACTCAAAAAAAGTATATTATTCAAAATTTAACAAAATTCAAAATATAAAATTACAAAAGGGTGAAAAGTCTTGCAAGGTTTTCTGTTCTGTTCTGAAATGAAGATGTCTGTTGTTTCGAAGTCATTAAACTAAATATTTGCATAAAATTAAAATTAAGCTCAGAAAGAAATTCAGTTTAAAAAAAATTGCCATGTGTTTGAGTATTAAAATGGAATAAACTGAAAAATGCCAAACTATTAAAAACATCTATAAATTTTGGGATAAAATTACAAGAGGAAAGGTACACATATAGAAGCCCACAGCATACACAATGCTATATAATTTTATCACAGTTATTAGATCAAAAGGGGCGTTACTTCCAAATAGGGTATCAATCTCAAAACGGTGCATTACGTTTAAATTGTTGCCACCAAATATTATCACTCTTTTAATAGACCGTACAAAGAAGTCATGTGGCATCCGAATCTTTTTTTGTTTTAACTTAAGTAAATATGCGAAATTAGATTCCCCCCCATTACTTTTTATTAGGTGTTATAAATATTCCCTTGCAACTTTATGTTACTTATGCTCACTTGTCTGACAACAACATCAGCCCTGTCGTTGGCAACAGCCTTGAACACCTTACAGATGACAGTGCGATTTTGCTCAATTCCGCCCCCAACTTTGATGGAGAGCACTCAGGGGGGGTTTATTGGATGACGACCCGATCCCGCTTGTCAATGAAGACCTTATGACCAATATAGATCACCTCGATCATACCAAGCATTTTAATAATTAAGAAACATACAAAAACAAAACACAAACATACAAAACAATAATACGAACAAGACAGATTGGCAAGCAGGAGCAATACAAAGCATTATAAAATATTTCTCCCGCCTTCTTCACACGCCCCTTCACTCCCGTTCGTGGTGTTGGCACGCTGAGCGCGTATTCCAGAGGTCCGTGGTTCGAGTCCCGGCGAAGGTATTGATAATTTTCACATCGTCTGCTTTCAGATAACATAATGACTCTACAAGTGGCGCCCGAACTAAAGTGGTTGGTGGATGATGCTTCTCCCCCACCAGGATTTAGCGATTGGGTCCCCTAAGCCCCAGCCGCACTTTAAAGTGGGGAGTATAAAAGGTATTTCTCCCTCCTTTATTGGTGGAACAGTGGTCATCACCCTGAGCACGTATTCCGGAGGCCCGTGGTTCGATGCCTAGCAAAGGCGTTGTTCGTTTTTCACATCTTCTGCTTCCAAATAACCTAATGACTTTGTAGCGTCAGATTTAAATTTTTGTCCGCTGAACTTCACATTAAACCAATAAGATCTATCAAAGATCAACACTCCGCCCGTTTAAAACAGTTTTAAAATCAAAATTGCATGAAAAAGGTTTAAAATCTTAAAATCAAAACAGCACAATTTCAGTTACAATAAAACATACAAAATATTTAACGGAAACAACTTATTTACAAACTTTATTTTATAATACTATCAAAACATATCCCTGCTTTATCTACAATTTTCGAAATTATGTAATTATACAAACATGAGATCAATCACAGGACTTTAAATATAAACAAAAGATCGGAACAGTCTCAGATCTCAATACCACATGTATATCTATTAGAATTTAAATTATTCATAAATACTCTGGCTGTCTCTTTAAGTTTCGTAAGATCCACCATATCTACATTACGCTTTAAATCTACAGGACGAATTGATTCAAACAATTTACAGTCATACAAATAATATTCTGAGTCGCCATAAACTGTACAATGATTGCATAAAGGATTTACCTAAATAACAAATCTTTTAAGATAAGCGGAAAACGGCTATGTCCAGTAATAAATTTATTTGTGTCGATATCATTGTATATATTCATTTTCAAGGAAATTTTAACATTTCGAATTAAACCTTGATTTCGGTCAGACGTTTCCACCATTGATAAGTATAGTAAGATTTCATGGATCTAATTCCAAAACTTTTTCAACCCGAAGTTTAAAAAAATTGAACATCCTCGCCTAAAGCGGCGTCTTTAGCTAGGCTGTCCGCCCGTTCGTTACCAAGCCATCCGACATGTGATTTGACCCACTGAGTTCTAGTACAAAAATCTTTCTGCAGGGATTCCAAAATATCTTTAATATTTATAAAACCAGATAATAATAACTATTTCGGTTCTGCACTTTAATTTTTCTTTAATCCATTTCAAGACGCACACATTTTAAAGCACAGCACATTCTGATTGAAAAACGGAATTATACATATTAAGTTTAAAACTTCTACGATCAATTTCGACTCCATAATAAAAAACTACAGAAGGTCGCACCATACTTCCCACTAATTCCAGAACCCGGGGGGAGGGAACGCGCCCGAGGTCTGCCACCCCTCACCCCTTCCACCAAACCACAACAGAGGACTTTCGGCTCGCCGCATATTTAGAGTGACCTCATGCCGACCGACACTATACGTCTACAAACATCCTTGCCTTCTCCGAGATTCGAATAACGGCATAATTAAAATTTAATGTAAAATAGCAGCATTTTCGCCTTATTAATAAAAGAATTAACGTGGCATTAATATATCGTGTCAGTTATTCTAACCTTAAACACGAAACTTGCCTATGGCAGCAATTTATTTAAAATGCTGATATTAATAATTAAAAATTTCCGCCATACAATGACCTCGCATGCAATGGCCTGCTTTCTTCAACGTCAGAATATCATCTTACATAATAATAATAATATGTGTAAAGTTTGGCAACGCTATTTTTAGTCCAAAGGGACTTTTGTCCCTGAGGGACTATTGTTTTCATTTTGGAATTATGCGTCGAATCACTCTGAATATCCGTTTCACTTTTCAAATTGTTGCCACCAATTATTATTGTCCTGTATTATATTTAAAGAAATTAAATACTGAAGTATCTGCATAATTGTGTGTATGTTTCTCTGATTGTCATAAAACAAATTGATATTGATAAACCATATTAAACTTTAAAACAGTCCTTTCGAGCGATTATTAATGAATAACCTTCATGAATATATATATGTTTCTCGCACTGTGTAAAAACAACGATATCTAGAGCCATCAAATTTTGAATATCGAACGTTTCCACTCGAATATGGGATTCTGGAAGCCCAAATTTGAAATTTTTAATTTGTTTTATTATCGATTTCCTATTTTGTAAAACTTTAACGATTTCTGATGAACAAACTCAAAGATTTCAAAACGAGCGATGGCAACGTTGTACAGAAAAAACATTTCTTTCTCCAGCGCACGAGACTGTATATCGGAAATTCTAAAGATATGCTCAATTTAAAATTATTTTGCAATATTGCTCTTGAACTGAATTTTATGGTTTAAGTGCGAGGAATATGATATTTAATAAATAAAGGCAACACAAAAAATGTTTAAAAAAACGCCGCTTTGGACGTAATTTAAAATCTGAAACCTTTCAGATTTTCTTTTTAAAAAAATTTTTTTAACAAAATCTACGATTGGAAAGCAAGCAGTGGCAACACTTTTCGAAATGAAGCAGATTTTCATCCCCAGCATGCGAGACTGTTGCCACTCAGAAAAATGAAGCCGAAAATTAGCGTTTTTCTGAGTTTTTTATTAATATCTCGGCTAATTAAAATCGTATGAAGATAACAATGGTCGAAATGGCTTCCCGGGATTTTTTGGAATCTCGAAGCTAAACTCCCCGCTATTCCGGGGGAGATAATGCCACAAACAAGTAGAGGTGTACAGATTTTAAGAGCATTGATTACTTACATAAGAAAATTTATATTAAGTATAATAAATGAAAAATTGCCCCGTTATAGATCAGTATTGATTTAAAACAACAGTATTGAATCTGTTTGCAGCTTATGATTGGATTATAAATTTAAGTAAAAAAAGAGCAAACATTTAAAAAAAATTAAAATCTGAAAGAGTTTGATATTGAAGGTAACCCAAAAGAGCTGTTAATGTTTAACATATTTTACCAGTAGATATTATCGAAAATAATGGCCCAGGTGTTAAGAGTGAAACATTTTATAGGATAGTGTATAGGATTATAGATGAATTACATTGACACTAACGGGGCAATGTTACATATTTTCTACGTATTGGGAAACTCAAAAAATGTATAACATATTTCTATAAAAATATTGAATGTTTTCAAATAGATTCATCGCAAATAGATTCATGAATTCATCGCATTTTTATTTAAACCAATCCGTCTCAAAAGTAAAATAATAATATTCTTAAGAACTGCATCTATCGTTTTTAAATAGCTTAGTGTTAGCCCACCCCGGGCAGATTCAATTCGAAAGATAAATATCTTATATTTTGTAAAAGGGCAACATTCCCAAATGAAAGTTAAAAAAACACACACACACAAAATTATGTTTCCAGACTTTAAGCTAATAATTTTTAGTCAGTTAACAATTATTTTTTCTGCCATTTCTTCTCTTGGGGTATGCATTCATTTTCTACTCCGAAGTGTTAAAAAAGTGCTCTGCCAAAATTTTTTGTAAAATTCTTACTGCAAATATCAGTTTACGAAATTTGCTCAAACTTTTGCTGCTTATACCGCTATTGGTTTTATAATTTTGCAATTTCAGAAATTTTCTGGAATTTTTTCTAGTAATATCGCTACTGCCCTTATAACTGCGTCGAAACACTTAAATATGCTGCATCACTTTTCAGATTGTGGTCACCAAATATTATTGCCCTGTATTATATTTAAAGAAGTTAAATAAAAAGAATCTGCATGAATGTATGTAAGTTTCTCGTAGTGTGTAAAAACAACGATATATAGAGCCATCAAATTTTGAGTAACGTAGTCCTCCATCCTAAGGCCCACCAGTGGCCGAGCGGTGAAGACGCTGAACACTGGTAGTTCGGTCCGAGGTTCGAATCCCGCGAACGAGCTGGCTGCATGGGCGTTTTCGTGGTTTTTCCCATGTGTAACGTGTATACGAGCCAGTTTCCCTTAGAAAGTCCTCCACGAAAGCATCCCTCCCTTTAGGCAGATAGCCCTCGTGTGCTTTGCCATAATTGAATAACCTAGCCTAACCTCCATAATAATATGGGCACCTGCAAGCCCAAATTTCGAATTTGTTTTATCATCTATTTCGTATTTTGAAAGCATTAGCGAATTTTTGGTTAACAAATTCACAGATTTCAAAGCGAACAGTGGCAGTACTGTACGGAATAAAATATTTTTATCTCCAGGGCTTGCGACTGTTTATGGGAAACTCTAAAATATGCCGTTTTTAAATATTTTTAGCGTAAAGCGGGCATTAGCCCAAATGGTCTCGAAACGTGCATTGGATTTAAATGGAAAAAAGTCGCTTTGGGTGTACTTTCAGGTTCTTCTTTTTTAATTGAATTTTTGTCTACCACTTTTTTGTTGCATTAATTTGCTATAAAAGTTTTAAATACGGGGTTTTCGTCAAATCCCACACTTGGGTCGAACTTTTTTTGAAAAACACTGCTTTGTAAGTTCAAACAAAGCGGTGGGTTTGAAATATGTAAAACTTTAGCGAACTTAACACTCGAAAGCGATCTGTGGCAGCAATGTAGGGAATAAAACTATTTTTATCTCTAGCGCACGAGATTGTCTATTGAAAATTCTAAAGATATGCAGCTTCTAAATATTTTGTCAGTTTGCTGTTAAATTTTATGTGGTGTAAGCTCAAATAACGTAATATTTAATAAATAAAGTAAATAAGTAAAATTAATAATAAAAAGACACAAAGCGTTTTGAAAAGCCATCTTAGTAAGAAAACGGGACGTTTCTATAATGAGCTGAAGAAAGACTGAAAAACAAATTCTGATGTGTACACCACATGACATCCTTGTACGGAATATTCAGTCATGCTCATTAGTAGTATTATTGTCCCCACTGCGAAGGCGGAAGTGAAGTCACGGGGCACGCGACCGGAAAAAGCGTCATTTTGTTGAGTTGAGTTGTTTCAAAGTGGAAGTTGAAGTGTTTGTTTTGAAAGTGGAAGTAGAAGTGCATGGGGATTTTAAGTATTTTGGGTGGCAAAGTTCTTTTAAAACACGTGTTCCGAATGAGATCAGTTTTATTTTAATATTTTTAATTATTTAATCTATTTAGTACTTTTTCTTTAAGTATTTTCTTTTTCAGTTATTTAATTATTTAGTACGCTATTACTTTTAATTATTTAATCTGTCATTATTTTTAATTGATTTTATTATTTAACACAGTAATTTTTAACGAAACGGAATGACACGGATTTTAACAAAGCTGGGATCGAACCCCAGCTATCTCTGCCATAGAAGACATGGGCATTACCACTAAGCCATTCTTTTGTCCTTTCAAATCTTGTCATATCACCTTCTCCACCCTCTTCATTCATTTGACCTGTCCACCGAAAACCACCGTAATGTCACTATGCTGGATGTTTGCGCATGCGCGCGTCCGTCTGGACATGCTTAGAGTCGCATGGTGCTGGCACCAGGGTGCCTGGGCCGAAGGCCCTACCCCTCATCGAATATCATTAGTAGGTTTCTAACAATATGTATACAAAAAATAGCTTACATTAAATTAGTAATAGTTTTTTTATGATAATCTTAAATGGAGCAGATGCTCACTAGAGTAAAAAATAAAAGAAGATATATGCAGTATTTACAAATTAAAGTCTATACCTCAGCAGTGGTAATTATAATCAAATGTGCAGAAAGCCGAACGAGCTGGTGGTTCTGAAATAAAATACAGAATTAAGCAAGGAAAAGTGCGCACTTTTGGTGTGACAAAATAGAGGTATAAAGGTTACAAAAGACAATTGAATACAATAGTTCATCTATAGAAACACAGGAGAGAGAGAGCAGCAGATACAAAGAGGCACATTAAATACAGAGGAGATCGGATTATGGCATACAATCGTTGAGTATCGCCATGGGGCGATGGAAATTATTATCGTCATATATATCATAACTATACAAGGTGATGGAGGGATTATTTAAATTATATAATCCATCGAAAAAACGTCTGGCCAGGCGAACACAGAACGACCTGACCAGTTCAATTTTTAATTCTTCATGAATTTTAGCATTCCTAATGTACCATGGGGCACATACAATCTGTCTCAGAACACAGTTCTGAGCTGTCTGGAGTTTTGATCGAATGGACTTATTAGAATACGCCCATACCGGGCATGCATAACAAAGAATAGAACGCAACATGGTTTTGTAGATAAGCAACTTATTATCTATAGATAAAACACTGTTTCGAGCAATTAAGGGGTTAAGTGATGCTTTACGTGCTCGAAACTTTTTCAAACAACATGTAATATGTGGGTTCCATGAGAATCTTTTACTGAGGATCACCCCCAAATAAAGGACTTGCTTGGCCCAGGGGATGGTCTCTCCATAGAGTTTCAGCTGATTTGGAAATTTTTCTTTTTTGGTGAACAAAATTGCTGTGGTCTTGTCCACGTTGATTTTGACCTTCCATTTGGTCAGCCAAGTCTCAAGTAATTGTATGTGATTTTGTAATCGTTGGATTGCTGAACCAACAAATGCAGTTTGAGTCAGGATCGCAGTGTCATCAGCATACATTGCGAGTGTAGTGTTGTCTGTAGTGGGGATGTCGTTCACGTAGAGGTTGAATAAAGTGGGGCCCAAAAGGGACCCCTGGGGGACCCCTGCGAGAATAGCACGGGGGGATGAGAGTGTTCCAGAAACGTGAACAACGAAGTGTCTACCGGTTAGGTAGGAGTGAATAATGTTAGTGATGTGGCCTGGAAAACCCAGGTGGTGTAGTTTGTATATGAGGGCATCCAGCCATACCCGATCGAAGGCCTTTGCTACATCTAAGAAGAGTCCTCCTGTAACTTTTCTGGTCTTCAGTCCACTGGAGATAAGCTCTACCACTCTGTAGAGTTGATGGGTAGTGGAATGCTTGCTTCTAAACCCAAATTGGTATGGGATGAGCAGATTTCTTTCATCAATGAAGTTTTGCATTCTGTTAAGTAGAACAGCTTCCAGAAGCTTGCTAATGGTGGACAACAAACTGATAGGTCTGTAGGACCCTGGCTCAGATGGAGGCTTTCCCGGCTTAAGGATAGGTATTACTTTGGCGAGTTTCCAGGACTCCGGAAAGTGCTGATGCTTGAGAATGGTGTTGAATACTTTAGTAAGATAGCACATCGTTTTCGTAGGAAATCTCTTCACCATCATATTCGTGATTTGGTCGTATCCAGGGCTTTTTCCATTTTTTAGCGTTTTGATGTAACTGCAGACCTCCGACGGCATGACCGAAATGGTGTTGTCTGTGTAGGGGCTTGTCGTCTGGACATGAAAATCGCGTCGCGCATTTCGATGGCGAAAGAATGCATTTAGAAGGACTAATCACGATTTTGCTAAGAATACGTTTTTTATTCCAACTAAAGCTACGTGTATGTTTCTTTGAAATACTAGACAGAGATTTATTTTGGCTTCCCAAAATCATTACTTTAAATTTATTCTTTGATGTTTTAATTGTAAGATTGTTCCACACTTACAATTTTTCTTTTTTTATTTTTATATAAGCATATTTTTTATTGTTTTCTTTTTTCTCGTTCTTACTAAATTTAATTTATTCCTTTTTCATCCTACGTTTATACATTTTTACAAACGTAAATTTTGCATTTTAATTTTCGCAAATTAATGCTTTTAGAAATTTAATTTTTCCTCTTCACTTTTTTTTTACTTCTAATTTTTTACATTTAACCTTTTTATTTTATAAAATCAATATAGCTTATTGCAAGTTCTTTTTCTCCTTTTCGCTTTTATTTTTTTATTATTTTATATTTTTCATTTCTTTTGTTTTGCGAAAGCAATATTTATTTTCCTTTTTTTTTTCACTTTTCTATTTTCACAAAATGGAGTTTTTTTTCTTTTCTTTCTTTTTTTTTATTTTACTTCCAAAAGTAAATTTTAATTTTTTCCTTTTCATTTTTAGTCCAAAGGGATGTAGTCCCGAAGGACTATTACTTTCGTTTGGGCGTTTTGCGTCGTTTCATAAAAATGTCCGATTCACTTTTCAATTTAGTGCTTATGTTTCTTTGTTGGTAATTGAAGTTGCATTGGGTTGGCTATTAGAATTTTTGGAATTGTACTGTGTTGGTTATTGGATCTGTACTGGATGGATTAATGGAATTGTATTGGGTTGACTATTGGAATTATATTGGGTTGGTTTTTGTGTTCGTATTGGGTTTAGTTTAATGTTTGTTTCGTTCGGCAAGTTATTATATTATTAAGCAAGATCCCTTTGGACGTAATCTAAAATCTGAATCCTTTCAGATTTTTTTTGTTTTGTTTTTATGTATGTAAAATTTCTACTCTTTAAAATTTTTCTTGTTATATTTTCTATTTTACCCTTTTCTCTCTTGTTTTAAATACTCATTAACATTTTAGTTACAACTAACTAGATAGTTTAATTGAAACATTAAATTTCTTACTTTCTATGCTACTAATACTTAACAGGATGTACTCACAACTTTTCCTTCTAATGTACTGTACTAATTAATAATGATTATACTTTTTAATTAATAATAATACTTTTTGGAACACTATACAAAACATCGCGGATTCTTTTTTACACGTTTTGACCCTACTATGTCTGACAAATGTAAATTTTACACTTTGCATTTACACCTTTTTTCTCATATTTAACATTTATCTTGCTTTTAAAACATATTAACGTTGCATTTCTGACTCCTTTTCCGAAAGGTAATACAGAGTTGTACAAGTTTCTTTGTTGTAAGCTCTACTGACTTTGAATTAAATCTTATAATTCAGAATTAATAAATTTTCATGACATAAAATCTACTTAATACATGAGCATCAAAGCAGTTTGGTTTAAATACATGCGAAACAATACTGAATTTCTTATTACTATCTACCCCAGCCTAATTCAAATACGCACAAAACTATTTCATTTCCTATTATTTTCCGCTACAGACATTTATATGAATATATTCAGCAGAAGGATTCATTTATATTACTAATACAGATTAACTCTTCGAAACACTTTTCAAAAATATCTTGGATTCTCTTGGGCACATCCTACCTTAAACAACTAAACATACTCTAAACCGTGATATTCTTCATCTGAAAACATCACTCAGATTCCTACCATCATGTCCCCCATCTACACCGAACCTCATAAACACTAGTATATTCGAACTTATCACAACTTTGACTTTCTGATCAAGGTAAACGAAGTGGAATTATTTGACTACAGAGAAAAATACACTCTAACATACTATTTTAAATTTGAATTATAGTCACATTTATGAAGGAGAACTCAAAAAAAAAAAACTAGTCTATAATACACATAGAATCAATATTTAGCCATGGAAATGAAACTTTGTTGTCCTTTTCCCCAACTTGGAATAATTTTTTTTTTCAACCAGTATAGTCATTAGTTTTTATGAGTCTGAAAGCTTTTTAACATATCCATTGTAACTCAAGCTAAAAAATACGTATTTCAAATTGACAATCACTGTAATCTTACAGCATTTAAGAAATAATATTTAATTTACCACTCATAGCAATTAAAATCCTGCATAACAGGAAGTATTGGCATGAATTCCAAATAATAATACAGCTTAACTTAAAATTTCAATATATTCAGTCTAACTTAAGTTACACATTTCAAGCTGACGTTACCTAACATTCAGCTTTTTCAACCTATTTTAGTGGTACATATCGCATTCAATCTGTGGTAATTCTATAAGGTACTCAACACACTTTTTTAACCAATAGTATTCTTAAGAAGAAGAGATGCAGTATGAATGGTTAGAATATTGGATGCCAGTGTTCCTCTTTTCCTCACACATTGATCAAAATACACATGTATTTTAAATCGGTTTAAGAAATTCAAATGCAAGTTTTCAAATAGGAATACTTCACAAATTTCAGAAAAAGAGAGGAACGTAATGAGCGTAATTGAGAAATACGGTAAAGCATGTAAAGGACCAAGGTAATAAAATACATTCGAAAAGTCTATTCTAAGGCTGTATTCTGCACAGGAGCTGCATTTTTCGTTTCAGAATAAGCAAACATTCAAGATAATAGCTATGTATCTAGGGATTTTATTCACACTATTTGGAGATGTAAATTATTACAGTAGTCACAGACGTATAAGAAAAGTATGGAATATCCATAGAAAAACTTCTTCCCGAGTCAAAAAATAATAGTGAAATATAAAACGGAAGAAGAAAATGTCAGATTTCCAACAAAATGCAAGCATCTGAGTATGCAAAGCATGAACAAGAAATGAATGTGTTTTTCTGAAAATGTTCCGAATAAGACAAGACTGGATCTTACCTTAACTAGGTTCACGAACTGGGCATGAAAAATAATAAATAAATATTTATTTATCTTATTTTTGATAATAACTCATGATTTATTGTAAAATCTTCCATTTTTAAGACTGTTTTCTACATGTAAGCACAAGCTGATAATTCAGAAAGGTTTCGTTTTCTGAAGATTCAAGTTCAGAAATATTACAACTCAAAAGAAAACAGGTTAGAACAGTAATGGAATATACCGTAATCAAGCGAACCTAATAAATTATTTTTCCGCTATTTTATCAATAGCTTGATAGTAAAATTATAATGTACTAAGAACTTTTTTAAAATTTATTGCTACCACTCTTTTCCATTACATAAATTTTTAGGAAACATTTTATGTTCAAACACCGTAATTAAAAGAATTATCCATTTATTTATTTAATTTTCGCATATTTCCCTTTACAGTGTTCAAAGGACATAAGAACAACAATTTTCTATTTTTTTGGTCCAAAGGGATTTAATCCCGAAGAACTATTACTTTCGTTTTGGCATTTTGGGTCGGAAACAAAAGGCCTTGAATCGCTTTTCAATTTAGTGCTTATGTTTCTTTGTCAGTTAATGGAATTGTATTGGGTTGGCTACTGGAATTTTTGGAATTGTATTATGTTGGTTACTGGAATTGTACTGGGTTGATTATTGGAATTGTATTGGATTTAGTTTAATGTTTGTTTCGTTCGGCAAATTATCATATCAATAAGTAAAATCCCTTTGGACATAATCTAAAATCTGAATCCTTTCAGATTTTTTTTTTTATTTTTTTTGTAAAAACATATCTCTATTTTTTACTCAAACATTTCTTCTTTATTAAACGTTTTAGTAGAATTGTATATTCTATGTAGGAGCGAAGATCAAATGCCCACTTGAAGTTACAGGGGACTGCTCGCATGTTTGAAAGTATAGTTCGACCACCTCATCCGCGACCATGAGCGCAAACGCGCATGCGCCATTCGGACCGAATTATTCTCAAAATAGGTGGAAGGACATTCTGTCTTTCCGGAGAAGAGAAGACTTTCACGTGACCTTTCACGTCGCAGCAAGCAATAACGCCCCTTTTGGAAGAGTCCATATGCTTTGGCAGAATGCCAGCCAGGGTTGCGTTTGAGACGGTCGAACTATATCTAAAAGACTAGCAAGAGCGCACTCTCAATACGCTTGCGAAAAGACTACGGCATCAAAAATCCGTAAATTCTGTGGAACATGAGATTATTTAAAAATTTTCGTTTGAAGTCTTAGCTGTGATATAGGAAAATACACATTAAGAAATTAATTGTAGACATTCACGTACATATTTGTAAAGAAACACATATATAAATTTTTATGAAAATTTTGCATATTTTCTATTTTTGTAATAACTGAGAAGTCTGAAAAATTTTCTGTAGTGAACATATGTGATTTTGAAATTCTTTGGAAAAGTGAAAAGTTATTAATCATTTCAATACTGCACTAGAAATCAAGTGATATAGATAAGCAACAATTTGAAAATTAACCAAGAGTACAACAAAGTACATATATAAATTATTTTGCTAATCAGTTATGAACATTTTCTTTTGCGTAGAATATATCTAGAATCTTCAAAATTAGTAATGAAACGTTCAGTTTAATCTTCCAGCTTTTTCTAAAAACGCACCAAAGAAGTCTCTGTGATAGTAAAATACTGGTTAACATTGTGCTAACAGAAGAAAAAATATGCCATGTTTTAAACATTCACATGATATGTAATAAAAATGAAAGCTTGGCACCGGTTTATCAACGTAATTCAAGGCGTGAAGTAAGTAAAAGTTTCAAAACGGAGCTTTTGTCACATACGAAATGCATTGAAAAAGCGAAAATTAGTAATATATTGCCATCGGACTAGGAAAAAAATTTTTAAAGATAAGCAAATGGTATGAAAATTAATCAAAGTGTATATATAACATGTACAGACTTTTCTTCGTAATAAGTTATGAATGTTTCCGTTTTAGTAAAATGAAGTCAGAAAGTACAAATCTGGCAATGAAACACTTCTCTCAGCCTTTAAGATTTTATTAAAAAAATGCAATAAAAACATCAGTGAGTTGGAAAAATCGAGAAATGAGCAGGTAAAGGAAAACATGACTTTCCTTCCATATTCACCTGATTTGTCAAACAATAAGTTAAAATATAACCCTCCTGTTTCATCACTGTAATAACATTAGTTGTGCATTGTTAGCTACTCATTTCGAATAGGATAAAGAAGAAACATTTGCGTCAAAGAGAAGCATGTTTGCAAAGCAATGATTCGGATTTTTCGTAATTCAAATCAAAGCATTCTGAAAGTGGACGTTTCTTAGGAAGATGAAATATTTTCTTAGACATGTTTCTCATGAAATTAGTACAAAAAATTTCTTTTAAAAAGAAAACAGACTTCACAGGAAAAACCTATGACAGTACAAGTTGGTGGTTATGACAACTTAAAATTCCTATAACTATTCCTAACTTAAAAGAGAAGATTCGAAGCCCATATGAAGTGGTTAACATCGCCTTCTCCTACAAACGAAATGCATCAATGTCGGAGAAATTTAATCCGTCACAATTGTGTGCAAAGATAAATCATCTAATACTGAGCTGAATCTTCCAAACACGTAAAAAATATTAAATCGAACTGCGTCCAAAAGGTTATCCATAAGAATTTCTCCTTTTCCCCAAACAGTTTATAAAAATATGGCAACACTGCAAGTAATTTCCGTCAACATTGAAAATTGTATGTTCGTAAATTTACTTGCAATGGAAGAAGAAGAAACGTTAAAGGATTAAAAATGAAGATACTCATGTAAACTTTCCGAAATGAAATGTACAGTATTCAGAAAATATTCACTTACTTATGTTAAACCTTTGTAATGAGCATAAATAACACATCAAACGCAATTTGAAGGGAATAATACTAAATATTTCCCTATTTGGCAAAGAATCTAAATTCACTGTAAAAGAAACGGTTAGAAAAGGAGAAAAATATACCTATATGAAATAACTTGACTGTAACATTTGAAGAGTGAGTGAAATAACACGCTGCTAGACTGTGAGCTCAGCGAGGGCGCAGAAAACCTTAACAAATCCTTTGGGGCGACTGTTAAAATCTGAAACCTTTCAGATTTTTTTTAACATATTGTCAGTTAAAGAAAATAGAGCCTATCTTCTTATGAGGCATCAGGTAAACGATTCAAACATATTTTATTTCATAGTAGAACCATATTAATCAGTATTAACTAGTTAACCAAACAAGGTAATATTACCCATACAAACTCTCGGTTACGTATTCTAAGTTGGTATGGGGCATGAGTCATTTTAACTTCTTTTACGTGACTCTGCTGGACGTAGAATCACGATTTTCTCTTTTCATCTACAACAACTTTGTCAGGTTTGTTATTACCATAATTATGATGATCCATGACATTTACTTTGAGATATTTTCCTTTCTGAAAAGGAAAGAACAAGGAGATGATTTCTTGGATCATATAACGCACAAATAACATGATTGAAATTCCAGAAGAGGTGCAAGAAATTAAGAATTGTTTCGTATTTTTCCGGATTCCGTCACGAAATGACATAAGTGGCTATTAAAACGTCACGAACTTTGAGTTTCTACCCCCCTCCCCTCTTGATACAGACAGCAGGGAGATCAACCGTAACCTAAAATCTTCAGATTCTAGCTTAACACCTGGAAGGAAAGTTATCATTAAGTTAAAATAAATACATAAAAAAAAGAAAATTAAAGAAATAAGAAAATAAAAATCAAACATTAAAACAGTTCCAAAAATTATAGATATAAGTATAACCATGTCTCTTCTTTTTTTTAAATGGGGATAATATATTATTATCAAGTTATAAAATAAATCGCATACCATTGAAACTCAAAGCAAGCGGAATTTCAGCTCTGGAAATTTCATCATTTCTTCATGTCTTTTTCCAAAGTTCAATTTTCCAAAACAGAAATATATCAGAATATTTATATTACAAAAAAAAATTAAAGCATTAACACAATTATTATATTACTCATCGAACGTTAATCTTTTGAAATTAATATAATTATTATGTTACTCATCAAACACTAATCTTTTGAAAATAATATAATTATTATACTACTCATCGAACATTGTTTTTTAAATAACATAATTATTATATTACGCTCAAACACTAATCTTTTGAAATTAATATACTCATTAAACACTAATCTTTTGAAAATAATAAAATTATTATATCACTCATCGAACATTAATTTTTTTAAATAATATAATTATGATATTATACACCAAACGCTAGTCTTTTGAAATTAATATAATTGTTACATTACTCACCAAACACTAGTCTTTTCAAAGTAATAAAAAATTATTATTATTATGTTACTTATCAAACATTAATCTTTTGAAAATAACATAACTATTATATTACTCAACGAGCACTAATCTTTTAATTCAGAAACTGATGATGTCGCGCATCGCTATATATACCTGCGATCATCTTGATTTGATGACTAATCTTTTGCTATTTACTGAGTTTACTCATGATTTCGCTTTCGGATGGGGTGTATTTAAAAATATACACCTCTAGATTTTATATATTGTTATTACTGGCCTCTGGTATAATGTTTAATTTACTGGTCAGAACTGTTAGTAGTTCATATCAGAAATAAAGGTACGATCCCAGATCCATAATATTTTGAAAATAATATAATTATTATATAACTCATCAAACAGTAATCTTTTGAAAAGGATAGAACTTTTATATTACTCATCAAACAATAATCTTTTCAAAATTATAAAAAATTATGTTACTTATCAAACACTGATCTTTTGAAAAATAATATGATTATTGTATTACTCAGTGAACACTAATCATTTAATTTTGAAACTGGTGACGTCGG
The DNA here is from genome assembly GCA_000611955.2 of Stegodyphus mimosarum. Classification (NCBI taxonomy): domain Eukaryota; kingdom Metazoa; phylum Arthropoda; class Arachnida; order Araneae; family Eresidae; genus Stegodyphus; species Stegodyphus mimosarum. The sequence goes on along the minus strand of KK118310.1, from coordinate 4,245 downwards.
GCTTAGCGATATATACCAGTGATCAGCTTTACTTAATGACTAATATTTTGTTATTTGTTGGGTTTACTCATGACTTCGCTGTCGGGTGTGGTGTATTTAAAAACATACACCTCCAGATTTTATATATTATTATTAATGGCCTCTGGTATAATGTTTAATTTACTGGTTAGAACTGCTAGTAGTTCATACCAGAAGTAAAGGTACGATCCAAAATCAGCTAATATTTTGAAAATAATATAATTATTATATAACTCATCAAACAGTAATCTTTTGAAAAGGATATAACTTTTATATTACTTATCAAACACTATTTTCAAAATAATAAAAAATTATTATTATGTTACTTATCAAACACTAAACTTTTGAAAAATAATATAACTATTATATTACTCAATGAACACTAATCTTTTTCCTGTCAGGATATCCTCTCCATCGTTGGTCTTGGTTCCTTGCATTGCGGTGTTTGGCACCTCTTGTTCTTTTCTCTACTCTCATCTTTCTTCTCTCTTGCTTCAGTTATCTTGCTTACTTGTCAGGAAAAGTACATTAGGAGCACTTTGTTGCAAACTTCAGTGAGCCGGATACACCGCATCTTATGTGGTATCCCGGCGATAGATTTTCAGACTAAACTAGACTAATCTTTTAATTGAAAAACTGGCAACGTTGCGCTTCGCCATATATACCAGTGATCATCTTGACGACTAATCTTTTGTTATTTACTGAGTTTACTCATGATTTTGCTTTCGGGTGTGGTGTATTTAAAACACACACCTCTAGGCTTTATAAATTATTATTAATGGCCTCTGGTATAATGTTTAATTTATTGATTAGAACTGTTAGCAGTTCATATTAGAAGTAAAGGTACGATCCAAGATCCACTAATATTTTGAAAATAATATAATTATTATATTACTCATCAAACAGTAATCGTTTGAAAAGGATATAACTTTTATATTACTCATCAAACACTAATCGTTTGAGAATAATTTAATAAGTCCATTATCGTCTGAAAAATATTAGAGAAAATAAATATATAAAGAGGACTGCAATCTGTACATTATTACAGTATCTAGATTAAAAATAAAATCTAATGGGGAGTTCATCTTACTTATAAAACGAATAAAATTTACTGTTTTTATTTCTGGATAATTAAAAAGTACATATAAAATTATCAAGAAATACAATTTGTCTCTTTACTCAGAGTAATGTTTCCCAATGTACAGATTGCGAATATCAGGCATCTTCCTCCAGTATAAGACATACTTATTTTGTGTCACTAACTTTGTTAAAAATACAGTGGGTTTTAGAACGCAAGATTTTTTTCGAATTACTGCTTGTTCTAAAGTAATAATTTTTTTCCAATAGAGTAGTTTAAAGCAGAGTATTAATTATGTTAATAAACCGATTATTAAAAAATATATGGCAGACACTTTTTTTGTTTTGAAATAATTTTTTGAAATGCCATTTCGAAATTACTTTTTGTTTTGAAATATTTTTTTTTGGAAATAGTAATTTAAATACTTATACTATAGATATTAAAGAGAAGCCAAATTTAAAAATTATTTTGGTTTCTTCGGTTCTTTGTTGTTGTTTTAAAATAATGTTCTAGAAAATTATTATTTTTCCACGAACATTTCTAAGCCCCGAGTGTTTTAGAATCGATGATATTTTAGAACAGCATATTTTTCCAAATTCTTAATTATAAAGAAATACGAAATTTTCCTAGAATATTTAAATAAGAGTACAATTTTGTTTGAGGCATTGAAGTCGATTGTAAAATATGTTTCATAGTTATTCATTTCTTGAAATCTTCCTTCGTGTTGGTTTTGTTTTGTTTATGTGATTATGGCAAAGCCTTGAGGGCTACCTACCCAAGTGGACGGATGCCTTCGTGGAAGAATTTCTATGGGAAAGTGGCTGGTATGCACGTTACATATGGGAAATACCACGAAAACGCCCATGTAACCACCCCGCTGGTGGGATTCGAACCTGGAATCGAAATACCCGCTGATGGTGGACTCTCCTTCCTATTGGAAGGTTTGAAATTAAAGAGTTATTATTAGAATCAAATAAACACTGTGTTTAAAGTAATCAGTCTCATACTTCTAATAAGTGTAAAAGCAAGTTGTATTGAACTCAGAGGAAACTGAGGACATGTCTTTAAAGGCCTCTGAAATTTCAAAAAAAAAAAAAGTGTACGAAAATCATTCAGTGGAGCTTTGAAATATGGTAGAACATTTAATTTATCCTTTTATAAATTTATATTATTTACTATTACTATTTTAATTTATCCTTTTATAAAAATTCTCAACACGTAATCATTTTGAGATGCATAATAAATGATTTCCTAAATGCTGAAAAATAAACTTTCTTATAAGTAAACTTATGGCGTAAAATAAATTTAAAGTTAACTAAAATAAATTATTTAAAAATTTTATTTAAAAATTACAAAAGGCATTTCAGGTTTTTTATTTTAAAATATAAATTTTTCCTATAATTAATGTAATTTCTATAAATTATTAGCTTTGCTTGTTTATTATCTCAAATAGATTTTTTAATAAACTGAGATTTTTTGTGCTGCCCCTTATCGGGCGATATTTCATTACCTACAGATAAGTTCGTAAATACATAATTACTTTTCGTTTACCATATATTGCAGCAAATTTTACGTGAAATAAAACCTACGTAATAAAATGTACATATAAATCTATGCTGTGGATATAAAACATGACTGAGGCAAATTTAAAGTTGTATAAGATTTAACTTGTTGACTTTTAAGGAATGCTCTTGGGCATGAATAGTTTTATTAGGCTCGGCTTCTCAATGGGTGGCAACAATCTCGCAAGCTAGCGATAAAAATCTGCTTTATTTCGAAAAGTGTTGCCACAGCTCCCTTATAAATCGTAGAGTTCCCTTAAAAAAATTCTAAGTTTTACAAACTATAAAATAAAAATAGTATTACCAAACATTAAATATATTATTTTGGATTCTAAAAATTCGTGGGAAGCCGTTCTGACCAGTATCATCTTCGTACGAATTTAATCAGTTAAACTACTAATTAAAAAACTCTACTCTCTGAAAACGCTACTTTTCGCACTCATTTTTCCGATTAGCCACAGTCTCGAGAGTCTCTGGAGATAAAAATGGTTTATTTCGAAATGTGTTGCCACTGCCAGTTGTCATATCATAGAGATCTTTAATCAGAAATTAAAATATGAAATAAAAATAAATACATTATTGGGAATTCCAAAAATTCGCGGGAAGCCATTTCGATTATCCTCATCTTCGTACGACTTTAATCAGATGAGATATTATTTTAAAACCCTGAATATACTAATTTTCGCACTTATTTTTCCGACTGGTAAAAGCTTCGCGCGTCGAGGATAAAAATGCTTTATTTCGAAAAGTACTGCTACTTCTCGCTTTAAAATCGTTTTTGAGTTTGTTAATCAAGAATTTGTAAGTTCGTTCTACAAAATAGGAAATAGAATTACCAAACATTAAACATGTTATTATTATGTAAGGTCGTATTCTGAAGGTCAAGGGAGTACGTGATTGCATGTGACGTCACTGAATGTCGAAAATTGTTCTTTAATATCAGCATTTTAAATAAATAGGTTTCGAGTTAGTGTAATTAACACGATATATTATTGCACGTTAATTCTTTTATTAACAGCAAGAAAATGTTGTTATATTTAATTAATTTTAAATCATGGCGTCATGCATATTAACCTGAAGTGTCAAAAGAGTAGTAGGAAACGGACAGTTCACCAACAGGAGGCGGATTGCGGATTAGCCCGCGGGCGGTGCAAGGCCGGAGACCAATTGCAGATGAGCAAACTAACTGATAAGGAGGAGGGTTGTAGGAGTCTGAATTTAGTTGATAAGGTGTCGTCACACTCTGATAAGAGATTATCTTTTGCCGATTTTCCAGCCTTAATTTCTAATTTTAGGATTTTTTTTTCCTTTGTATTTTTCTTCGTCTTTACTAGGCATATAATGGTTATTTCCTATGTTCTCTAAATGCCTGGAATTTAATGACTGGCAGGAAGATGTAAATTTTTAATTTTTGCGCTATATTTCAAGAATTATAATGTCCTATGCACTCTTAGTTTAAACGTATGCTTTAAAATTTTTTATTTCATCAGAGCATGTTAATTTTCCTTTATCTTAATTACATTGCTCATTTTACACAGAACGTTCTTCATATCTTTTAACCATATACTCGTAATTTTATTTCACTTA
>KK118309.1:168834-188774 GCA_000611955.2 Stegodyphus mimosarum | reverse complement strand
TTTACCAGAATAAAAATAACGCCAAATGCTCCGCCAAGCTTGGTTGCCAACGGATACATCAAACGTGATGTATCCGGTGATGACGTAGAACACACTTCCGGGTTCCGATTTGCGGAATTCTGTAAAACTCATTTGCTACTGCCTGCTTCTAGTTTTCCCGCTTTTTTCGTTTCGAATTATATTTCCAATTATTGAAGCTGCTAAACTGTAGTAATGCAAAATCTTTAATTTGTAAAATATGAATGTATTTTACTTCTTATAATGTTTCACGCATAGAATTAAATTTTGTGTTATTTTGTTCAGATTAAGAGTAGTTTGAATAAATTTTACATTTCAATCATGAACTCTCAACAAATTAAAGGTATTTCTTGTATATTCTTTGAATTAGTATCAGCATTATACCTCTATAAATTGAGTTTGAAATTTAATGAATTCATATTTATTGAATGTTAAGAAATATTTTTTAATATACTGATTTTTTTTATTTAATTTTATACAATATACGAATATTTACGTGTATGTATGAAAATGTAAGGAATAATATATGAAAAATATTGGATTAAAAATTATTAATGCCGCCCAAAATGCTGGAATTACAGTTTTAAACTAAGAAATAGCTCAATCGGTCTCTAGCTGAGTTTGAAACTCGAATGTACAGTATAATGTACCATTTTGAGGGATGATCGAAACAAATACCAATCTTTTTCCAGTATACCAGCGAAAAATATTTAAGCGGTTAAAGCGTTACGAAGGAGGATAGAGAGAATGCAATGAACATTCACATAGTATAGAGGAAAGTGTAAGGACGATGTATAGTTATGAAAGCAGAGACAAGAATCCAGCATTTTCTGACCGTGATCAGTATAAATTCTAACTGTCACAGATACTCAGTATATATCTAGCTGTCAACTAGACTGTTACATGGCAAAATGTTTTCCTCGAATTTGTACTAGACTGTTACATGGCAAAATGTTTTCCTCGAATTTGAGAGTTAGCTGAGATCAAGGTAACAAATGATAATTCCCCCCCCCCCCATATTTGCTTATATTATTCCAAAAAGCAAGTAGATGCTCTTTTCTGAATTAAGATACCAGCATTAGAACAAAAAATTTAACCACCATGCTAAATAAATGCATTACATTTCTTGCAAATTAAAGCTTTGACATATAGGTGAGGATTTTTATCTCCTTAAAAGTCCTGCATTCAAAGACATATGCTTCTTAGAGGAAAAGAGATATGCATTCAGAAGTTGGAATCGATTTTTAATTCAATTTTATAATCAAAAATAAAATTTTTGAGATCAAACAAATTTTTTGAAGTGCCGGAGACCTTCTTTCTAGGACTGTGGCTAGAATTACAATTTATTTAAAAAATTAAGAAGTAATAAAGTTGTGCTTCAGAGCAATTTAAGCTCTGGTCATGGTGATTAAACAATGCATTTTTTTATTTTATAGCTATTTTTCTGCTCAAGATTATCTCGCCATTAGATGTGGGAAATGAAGCATATATCTTTTAGCTTATAAGCTTATTTATCAAGTTCGTAGTGTACAGAATTTTAATATTTAAGCTCATTTTGTTATTTCTTAAGCATTTTGAATTAAACTTTTTTTTTTAAAGAACTGTCTTTTCAATATTGGTAATATGCATCTTCTTTAGTACTTCATAATTGGCTAAAAAAAGTGGTTACTGTTTTCAAGACTAGATTCAGAAATGTATGTATGTGTATATGTGTACATACATACATGCATACATTTTTGTGCCTGGTCACGATAACAGAAAAATACCTAAAATGTGATACTTACGTATTAATGCAACCACTTTTGTGCAATTGGGCAATCTTTTACAGAAAAAAAAGAATGATGACATATTTTTGTGAAAAAATTATTATTATTATTATATATACGTGTGTGTTATTGCTTGCATTTTTGCACCTTAATTAGGTATTTTTAGTGAAAATTGATCTAAAAGACTATTCAATGGTGAGTTTTAGTTTCTTTTGCTTTGGTGGAAGTCTTGTGGTGATCGCATTATAAATTCAAAACACTTGTACCCTATAGTGATTTGGCTGCAAATTATTATATCCCTTCAGAATTTTACAGAAGTTTTTTCTTCTGTAGGTCGTTCTCACAAATGCAAGCTTTAAATTTGAATTTAAGACAAAATGTATCACAATTTAACTATAAAATTTATTAGAACTGGGAACACAACAAAAGAAAGTGTAGGAAAATGGTGATATTTCTTGTTAAAACTGAAGAATTATGTGCATGGTTGACAGATTTTGGTACATTCTGAAAGTTTGAGAACTTCCTGAGGTGGTTGCAATAATATGTAATATTTATGCATGGTCATTCATTTACCAACTTTTTTGTATTTTAACTATGCCTGTAATAAAATTTTACATGAAACTTTGCTTTTTACAATTGTTTCTCTCCATAGTTACATGTGGTATTACCTTCATGTAATTACAAATTGTGTATACTTTCACTACTTTTAGAAAATTGTTTTTACTTCATAAAAAATTTCAAAAAATGCAATCTTAAATTTAAAATTAAGGCTAATTATCTTTTCTCACATATTTACTCATTTAATAAGTGTATTTGAAAATCGTAAAATGTGAAATATTTATTTTTTTTTTTTTAGTCAAGATTGGGCAGGTTATATCTTAATGATGGCTTTGATTTCAAATATTTTAACTTTTGTACTAATTATATGTAAGTTATTTTGATTTTCAAGAAAATTTGAAAGAATAAAATTAATTTCCAATTTAATCATTTTTTAGTGTACAGTTTTACCAGTTCTTCCATGATAATTCTCACAGCTACTCTTTGGTAAAGACCAAAGAATTGCCAACTTTTATTTAACTGTATTTCTATATTATGGTTTTTTTTTTTTTTTTTATATTTGTTTGATTTCAGGGTTTTTTCTTCTAAATGTCTAATTTTATTTTCATTTGTTAGAAACAACTTTTTAGTAGATTAATATTTTGGATATATAATTAGTAGTAATTATAGTAGATTAATATTTTGGATAGGTTAATTTTGGAATTTGTGTATGTAAATACATGATGAAGAAGTTGTAAATGAGGCTAAATTTTCAGATTCCTTTCATTTTGGTTGAAAAACATTTTAAAGCCAACACAAATAAACTGCTGCTTTTAAACTTTTTATGTTTTTGATATCATTGTGGTAAGAAGATAAGTGGCAGCAGTGCATCTAACTAACAAGAGAAGCAAAAAGCAAGCATGATGTGTTAGAAATGGAAGCTTGAGAGAAATGAAAAAAGTTATGGGTCACAATTAGTTAGTTTTGATTTGTTTTAAGGAGTTGGATAATGTTTAAGTTTAAAAAGTGATTGGCTGAGGCCTCACGTAAGTTATCTGCATCGGAGCTTTGGGTTAGTTTGTACCTTGGAGTTGTTGCCAAGTTGTTCTTTCATTTATCGCCCAGTTGTTGTTTAATTTATGATAACCTGAGTAATTGAATGCTATGGAAACCCTATTATGACGTGATTGGTTTCATAATTGTGGTGAATTTGACTGATGGGAAAATATTTGTAAGGGCTTGTTTATATGTTGGATGTTGGTTAGGAAGTACATTGCTTATTTTGTGCTGTACACCATAAAATGGGTGTACATGATGAGATAATGAAGTTTTTGTACCATTTTTGGAACAAAAGGGAAAAAAAGCATTAATTGACTGGTGTGTAAATGAAGGTACACTTAGTAGTCATTATAAGTGCCCTGTTTGTACGAAGGAAATGCGTATGGTCGGACATAGCAATTGTTAAGATGACTTTGAATGGGTTTATTGCAAGAACAGTTCATGCAAGGAATGCCACTGACAGTCTGGCACTACGGAGGATGTTTTTGACTCCTATTTTTATGAATATACGTGGTGACAGCAGTGCCATAGACTGAAGACACAGAAATTTCTAAATAAGGTAAGTCGATATTTCCTTTTTGTTGTACGTAGATGGCATAACATATATTTTCTTTTTTATGTTATTTCATTGTTTAATTTAAAATACAGTTTATTGAGATTATATATTTTTTGTTTTAATTATGTTTTATTGCATTATGTTTTGGACGTTATTTTACTGGAGAGGGTGTTGGACGTAAACAGGAATGGTGCCAAAAAATCGCCAATTTTGATCAAGGGGTACCCGGAAATATATTTTTACTGAGCTTTGTTTAACTGTTTTTTCAACAAATCTCTTAAACATGATATCAATTTTGATATATTAGGTATAAATCTATATTAGGTATTGGAATAAACTCAAACATGTATCTAATTGCATTTGAGTGTATTCTGATTTATTAGGTATAAATGTAATTATTCCTAGGAAACTTTCAAATTCCTTGACAGTTTCGGTAGTTTTATGCCTAGAATAGCTTTAACTTGTCTTCATCTTGTTTTTTTACCATCTTTAGAAAATATATGTCTCATATATATGACTTCATTCAGCCCAGTTTTACATTTATTAAATTAAATTTATTATTCTTTTCTCTAACACTTTTCAGTACCTTCTTTAATCTTAAATCATGCTCATTTTTATATTTTGCCCAAACTAATAAATTACCTGTATATATTTGAACTCCTTGTATGAGGGTCAGTCAAAAAGTTAGTTGCACTGCCTAAGAAAACAAAACAGGGGCAAAATTTTACAATAACTTTATTTATATCTTAAAGTTCCATTCAAAATCTACTTTTCGACGTAATTTCCTCCATTATTAAGCATTTGCAAAGGCGTGATACGAGTTTTTCGATGCTTTCTGCGAAGAAATCCTGTCCAATGTCCGATAACCATTGTTGGGCTGCAGCTTTCACTTCGGCATCTGAATGGTATCGTCGCTTTGAAAGTTTTTGTTTCATGGGACCAAACACATGAAAATCAGGGCTATAAGGAGGGTGATTCCACACTTCCCACCTAAACGTTTTCAGAAGGCCACACGTTTGTTTGCCGCATGCGGCCTTGCATTGTCATGCAGGAGCACAATGTCGTTCGACAGTTTACCTGGCCGTCGATTTTTAAGTGATTGTTGCAATCGTTTTAGTGTTTCACAACAAGAAGATGCATTAATTGTGGCACCCTTTGTCATGAACTCTATATTCACCACGCTTTGGAACAGTTCGACACTTTGTTTATGTCGGGGAACTGCAATGTTTCCACTCGAGCGAGTTGCGTTTCATTTTAGGTGAGAAGTGGTGACTCCAAGTTTTATCTCGAGTCACAATTTTGTCCCAAAACTCATTTCCTTCTGTTTGGTAACGTTGCAGAAATGCAAATGCACTTTCAAAACGCTTTTTTTTATGTTCTTCTATCAACAGACGTGCCACCTATCGGGCACAAACTTTATGAAATTTAAGGTGATCGGAAATAATTTTATACACACTTCCATGAGAAATATCTGGTTCACTTGAGTTTTCGTCTATCGTTATGCTTCTGTTTGTAAGAATGCATTCATTCACACGAGCAACAATTTCCGAATTTCTTGCAGTTGATGGTCGTCCCTTGCACTCAGAGCGTCATCAGTATCTGTATGTCTTTTCTCAAACATGTTGCACCATTTTGCGATAGCTTGACATGACATTGCATTTTCACCATATACTTCATGCAACTGCCCATAAATTTCAGTGCAATTGCACCTTTTTGCCCACAAAAAACAAATCACTGCACGCATTTCCAATTTGGATGCTATTTGCAGCTGTCGAGATATGTTTGCGACTGATTGTGAGAAAAACTAAACTTGCCTCGAGGAAGCAGCTAGGTCATGCGATAAAGGTACATGTCTGAAGGGTTGCATACAGTGTCATCCAAATAGTCTTAGCCAGAATATATTCACGCAGTAGTGTAGCAAACTTTCTTACTGACCTATGTACACTCATGTCCATAAATTAAGGATAATGCAAAATCAGGCAAAGGAAGAGTTAGAAGGAAAACAAATTTGACTTATTTGAAAGCTTATTTATTAAATAAAAGGTAAAGAGCAAAAAAAGATGCTATATGTTTGATATTATTAAAAAAATTAGCGATTTTTTCTCCCTGGAGCAAATTACAAAAAAAAACCTATTTACCAAATACCAATATTACATGGTTGGTATGATTGTTAATATATTGTATATCACCCAGACGATGCAATACAGTCTGTACAACGTCTAGGCATGCTGAGTATCAAATTATCGACCAGATCTTGGGGGATATTACACCACTCAAAAAGCAATGCTCTCTGAAGTTCCGGTAGACATGTAGGAGGAGGTTGAAGGGCTGCAACTCGTCGGCCAAGCATGTCCCACACGTGCTGTACTGGATTCAAGTCCAGTGAGAATGCTGGCCAGTCCATATGGGTGATATCCTCCGATTGAAGGCATTCGCTTACAATGTTTGCACGGTGAGGACGAGCGTTGTCATCCATAAACACAAATTGTGCGCCCATGGCACCCCGAAACAAACGTACATGTTGTTCCAGGATGACGTCCCGATAGATTTGGCTTGTCATGGTTCCAATTTGAATGTGCAGGTCAGTTCTGGAAACCAGAATAATTCCACCCCAAACGAGCTCTCCAGCACCACCGTAACGGTGTCGTTCATTGATGTTTTCTTGGTGGTAACGGGTACCTGGAGCTCTCCATATGAAAGTCCGGCGAGAATCAGACTGCAAGCTAAACCTGGACTGGTCAGAAAACATCACACAAGCCCACTGTTGCGGTGTCCACAATGCTTGCTCTCTACACCAGGCTAACCGCAGGCGACAGTGAGTTGCAGTAAGTGGAACGCATCTGACAGGTCTACGAGCATATAGACCAATCTGCCCTAAGCGTCTGTACACGGTCTGCCTTGAAATTGTCATACCAGTGGCTGAAGAGAGCTGACGAGACAGGTCTGAGGCTGTTTCTTTTGGCAGTAACTGCCAAATACCGCTCCTCATTCGGCGTTGTAACTCTGGGGCGACCTGTGCTATAACGTCTACTCACATTATCATCATCTTGGAATTGTTGCCAAAGCCTGGAGATGACACTCTGGGCAATTCCAAGTTCGTCTGATACTTCCAGTTGGGTACGCCCACATTCCAGACGGCCGATAATTCTACCATGTAAAAAATCATCCAAATGCGTCCTTTGTGTCATAACTATTCGGTTATTGCACTGAAATGTTTATAAAGCGCCTGCGAACAATTTTACTTCTTTGCCTGTATTCCTTATATATCACTCTCTTACACTCTCGTCATTGTAATGTACGATCGGTGTCATCTGGTTACTTCCTGAAATTTGCATATGATTCTTGAAGATGTGTGTAGTGATTTTACAGGTGATATATTTATTTTAGAATGCGATTTCCGCGTGACTCCGAATTTTTCTTAATTTATGGACATGAGTGTATATTACTAAATATTTCAGATAAACTTCTACTAAAGCTTCTGGTGATGAAAATAATCCATATGGCAACCTTAAAAACAATATTTACCAAATGGAGTATTACAGGTAGTTAAGCTTACAGCTTGAATCTGACAGTTTAATTTGCCAGAATACTTTGTTTGCATCTAAAATACTAAACACTTTTGCATTTAACATGAAATATCTTCAGAGGTTGGTATGTTATAATATTCTGTCAGTATACTATGATTAAGGTACTCAGGATCTAAACATAGTCTTAAACTACCATCTTTCTTTTCTTACTGCAACTAATGAAGTCATAAATGCTGTTGATTGATTAACTTTTTTTACAATGTTATCTTTTTCCTGCGAGGCTGTATTTTAACAGCAGCTTCTGATTTTAATTTAATGTGATAAGTATAACTAGTTGAATTTCCATTTCCTTTAAATAATCCTTTGCTTGTTTAAAGATTCTGGTAACTTTTCATTAGATTCAGGATTTACTGTATATAACCTTTGTACTAGGTTAATTTTTTAAGGTTGGTGACTCTAAAATATCTCAAACCAGTGGCAAATCCTGGTGATGTCTTCAAATTTTACTGGAGTGAATAAAAGTGTTTCCTTAATATATTTTCATAAGTTCTTTCTTATCATAAATTCATATAACAGATGCTTAAGAAACTGAATTAAAAATCTAACTGATATTTTAAAGACCTGACAATGATAATATATATACACCAAAGAGCCATTACATTATGACCACTTTGTTAATAACATGTAGGGCCACCTTTAGCCCTCAAAACTGCCACAACTGGCGTGGCATTGACTCCACAAGGTGCTGATACGTAGTCTGAGGTATCTGGTACTAAGCTGTCACTAACTGGTCCTACAATTCCTGCACATTGCACCACAAATGCTCTATCGGATTAATGTCAGGTGAATTTGGAGGCCAAGACATGACTTGAAAGTCACTAGAATGTTCCTCAAACCAGTTTCTGATGATTCGACCCTTATGACATGGTGCATTATCCTATTGGTTAACGCCATCCCCCCCAGAAATACTGTTATCATGAATGGGTGAATCTGGTCTACAACAATGTTCAAGTAACACACAAACGTCAGGGATTGTTCTGTGGGGATCATGGGTCCTAATGTGCTCCATGAAAACATTGCCCACACCATAATACCCCTGCCACCAGCTTGTCTCTGTCCAACTGTGCAACCAGGAGCCAGGGTTTTGTTTGAAAATCGGCATATTAGCACATGCCCATCCATGTGATGGACCAGAAAACTTGATTCATCAAAACATGCAGCTTTCTTTTATTCTTCTAATGTCCAATTCTGATGTTTCTTGGTCCATTGCAGAGGCAGCTGGCAATGATGTGCTGTCAGTGCAGGAATGTCTTTGGCTTCTGGCTGCGTAGCCCATATGTGGCAATGTATGCTGCACAATATGTTGAGAAATGCTGTCTGGGTCGCCACTGTTGTAGCTGGTAGTGATTTCGGTTGTTGTAGCTCTTTGGTCACGCCAAACAATGCATAGCAATCTCTGCTGTCTTTTGGAATCAGTGTGCCATCGACGACACACTGCTGGCCAGAAACTTGTCATTTCACCATCCATACACCACTTTGGATATGTGCTCACAACAACTGCACATGAGCAGCCCACTAAACGTACCATTTCTGATATTGATTTTCCTAGTCGCCGAGCCGTAATGATTTGACCTTTATTGAAGTCATATAAATCAGCTGCTTTTCCCATTATGTCGCTAATTGCACTGTGTCTGGAAAGACAATGCATAGCCTCTTTATATACTCCAACATCAGCCATGCACACATAGTGGTTTTTTCCTGGGCGAGCCTATTTTTATAGATGGAGAGTGCTCATAATTTAATGCCTCTTCAGTGTATATATGTACAGAAAATTGTATCAAATTTTGTTTATTATGTTACAACAAAATGCATTGCAATTAAATATTAAACTAAACAAGTTAGAAAGTGACAGCAAATTATAAGATAATATTCATATGATGGTCTAACTTACTGAGCATTTCATTAACATTTATATCTGCATTATGATATATATTCATAAGTGGCAGAGCAGTAAGTCTATTTTCTCCTGTTGTATTCCTGATTTCATTTCTCTGTTCATTGTTCGTTTATTTCCCCCTGTGTTGACCGGAGAGTGCACCCCCATCGATTGCCCAAGGGGTTTGGGGCGCTGTCACCATGTATAGCATCTGAGCTAGGTCTGGAAGTTCCTACTCCTGTCAGAGTTCTTGTATTCTTCATACATGTATTTAATCGCATATGCATGCGTAATACATTCATTCAATCACATATGCAGATGACATGTTTCTGGTCAGTGGTTGTTCTATAAAGAGCTAGAATAACGAGGTATGAAGATTTGCAATGATTGCACACTTGTATGCAAAAGTTTAAAATTACAGATCTCGGTTGAGAAAACAGCAACACTTATCATCCCACATCCAGGCATCAACCCTAGCCACAAACCCTGCATCAAGCTGGCAAGGAGAAACATCTAGGTGGTTCAAGAACTTAGGTGCCTAGGGCTTATTTGGGACAGTGGTCTTACCTGGCTATTGTATCTATGGGCACTATGCTCCAAATCTCATGCCATTGCTTGTAAAGCTCACCAATTCCAGAATGTCAACTGGGAAGGAAACATCAACAAGATCCTCTATTATGTAGTTATTGAAAAAATGGTTCTATATGCAGCCATCATATGGTACTCTCCAGTGCGAGGCTGCAAACAGAAGTATCGCCTCATGATTCAACACCCCTTTGCATTAAATCTGGCTGAAGGATATCGTACAACGGCTACCAATGCTACTCGTGGGTTTGCTCCCATTGCACCTAAAGGGCCATTCCCATCGGGGTTTATCTGAGCTAACGAAGTCAGTTTCATGTGTCGACTAGCTCTGTTATGCCTGAAGTTCAGATTTTTCAACTTGCTGCAGTATGGGAAAAAGCTGGTTTTGGAGATGGGTCGGCTATGTCAGTTGTCTCTGCTAGCTCAGATAAACACCAGTAGGAATGGCTCTTAAGAGTGGAATAAGAAGCAACCATCACTCATATTCTGTAGTTATGGAAAGATGCAACCTTTCACAACACCACATACAGCCCAGTTTTCTAAGAACATCAGAAACAGCTTAATCAACTGTCTGCAGGTTCCAAGGGACAAGGAAATATGTATCAGCATCAATAGCACAAGACCCAAACCTCATACTGCACAATGCACAATTATTCTACACTGACAGCTCAAAGACTGAGGATGGAGTTGGCTTTGCCTGTGTCCTATATAAAAAATAATCAGATTACAGATCTGGAAAGGACAGTTGCAGCAATTCAATCCATGCGGATAGGTTTTCCAGGCAGAGGCATTGGCCATCTTAAAGGCCATTGAGCAAACTACAAAAGAAAATAATTCATATACAGTTGTCTACTCTGAAAGCAAATCATCTCTTCTGGTCATTCTGAATCTTTGGTTCACCTCTCCTGCAATAATAGAAATTTAAGAGCAATTATGAAGCAACAGACATGCCAGCATCCAACTAGTATGGATTAAAGCACATGATGGAGTCAAAGGTAATGAAATGGTTGACCATCTAGCCAAAAAGGTGGTATATGACATTGAGGCAAGGCAGTGTCACATTTTAGTACCTTTGTCTCATCTTAAACATATTCTTCATTGTGAAGCATTAATCCTTTTTAATGGAATAATGGCAACATGGGCCGTCACGCTCACTCTTTCATTCCAAACTTCTCCACTGATCGCCATATTTCTATCCCTCAGCTCACGCATTTTGTCAGTGATCATGGCCCTTTACTGACTTATTTCAAAAGGCATGGTATCACCAATACTGATATCTGTGCATGAGGACAAGAGGGCAGCTCTGACCGTTATATATATAGTTGTCCTCATACCAGCTCTGTACATCTACGACCACCTCCAAGCAATATGCGTATGTGATTCAGCATAGGCACAATTAAACTGAGTAATCTGCAGTTTAATTCAGAAACTGTAGTTAAACTATGAAGAAACTTTGGTCTTCCATATACAGTTGTTTATGTATCTCATGAAGAGTGTTTTATATGTTTTTGTTTTATAATTTATCTTTCATGTTATATGATTTATGTGTATTTTACTTATATTTACATTTAGATATATTTATATTTTATATTCTGACATTGCAATATATTTCTTGCATTCTCTGTCTCAAAAAGAGTAACCATTGTATTGCCATCTAGCACTAGTATGGCCATGTAACTTGTCTAAATTCTTAAATTCTTCAATAAATGCTGGATAGTGGAGGATTAGGGGCATACACCTGCTTATATGCCAGGTGCCCCTATCTTGTGCCACCTGTCACATGTTGTATTCCTCAAGTAGTCTTCAGTCTTCTTAAGGTACTGTAGCTCATCTCTGTGTTCACTGGTAATGCTGCAACTACTTAGTATGTTGGGAAACATCTATTTAACATTTCAACACCACATTTTGAACACACATTTAGCAGGTCCCCCCACCCTCCGTCATTTGTCACCTGTTGTATTCCTCAAATATGTCTTCAGTCTCCTTAAGGTCCTGATCTCCTCTCTGTGTTCACTGGCAATGCTGCAACTATTTAAGTATGTTGGGAAACATCTCTTTTTAGATCTATTTGACATTTCGATAACCGTCAGTTTGGTACCTTTAAATTCACTCATTTGTCTTTTCCATAGCAAATGTTAAGCATGTATTTGTTTGGTGGTGATGAAGGCACCATTTTCAAGAAATTCTTCATAAAACTTGAACAATGTATCAAAATCATTGATATTTTCTGAGACAGATACCAAAAGGGAAAAGGAAGATAGAATGTCTTTATGAACTAAAAACCTATTCTGAATTTCTGTAATCATGGCATCCAAAAATGGGAGAAATATAGAAATACTATAATACAGTTTTGGATCAGTAATATCCATGCTGGACCGATTGACTTATAGTTTATTAGTCTTCAGAATAATGATTGGGATTTAATATTTCTCACACATTGCTCTTGCACTAAAAAAGGTCTCTTAAAATGATCATCTGCATTTTTTCTGATGTCCAGAAGCTGATCTAATTGGGCATGTTTTACTGTGATAATCAAATCCAAATCTTCTTTTTGTAGATATCTGCTTAATAAAATGCTGTTCCTAAGTATCCATTCGCTTACAAAAAGGGATACTATAAATTTCATAGTGTGGATAGAGTTGATTAATCCAGTGGCACCAGTAGATGAATCATGGTCAGTCCAATAACTAATTTCATCCAAATCTTTGCATATAGCATCTAGAAGTTCAACAAAAGTCATTATAGAGTTATGTCTTTCCAGCCATCTTGTGGGGCATAGTTTCTTTAAATGCAATTTGTTTATTCAGAGCAAAATTCATCAATCTTCTTTGATAAAACTTCTTGTCTCTGCAGTGGGAAGGAATGAACATGTCTTTTCAATTATCCTGTCAACTTGAACTTCGCAAGAATCTGAGACTACTAATCTGAGACTAGACTAAGATTTAAACAATGTGACATACATATTACTTTAGGTTGATATTCAGCAATACATGCTTGTGTTCCTTTAAACTCCCCATAATGCCATCATAACCTTGTCCTTTTAGATATTTGATGTCCAGCCTCGGATCTTTCAAAGATTTCAGAATTGCCTGTGAAATACTTTTTGCAGTTCTAAAAGTAAGAGGAATGAAACGTAGAAAAATCTTTATCTGATCCTGGTCACAATATCTACACAGAAAAGCATTTGCTTGAAAGTTGCAACATCAGTTGTTTCGTTTATCAAGACTGGGAAATATTTTTGATTTTTTTAACTTGTTTTATAATTTCCATTTGTGTCATAGAACTGCAGGTTTCATTTATTTCCTTTTGGATCACAAACTTGTATATGCTGTGTTTTGCTTTGCAGTTCGTAGATAGGCTTCCAGGGATTTGTCACTAGATTAGACAGCAAATCTTAAGATAGCTCTGAAATTTTCTTTATTTTTAGATGCTAAGTTTTCTAAATCAGTTGGTCCGTGAACCATATACTCATATAGCACCAAACCTTGTTTTCCACATAGTATTGTGATTTTCATTGTGGGCTTCAATCGCTCTCGATTTTCTTTAGCCTCTTTGATTTTATTTTGATCCAGTAAAGCATCCATAGATTTTTGTTGGTTGTCAAGTATTTGCCTTAAGTTGGTGTAATGTAAAATTAATTTTTGTGATACTCCAAAGCATTATGGTTACTGGAAATATTTTAAGGTACATTTCTGTTTTTTAAATCTTTTTTTGCAGTGAATAGCCCGCAAGCTGTGAAGATGTGCATCCAAAATAATGCATACCAAAAAATACACAGTATTTGTAGTTTATAGAGTATGCCAGCCAGGGATACTTAGAGTATGGGGAGCCAGGGATACTTTCTGAACTTTTCGCTTGAAATGCTTTTTGATGGGTACTCAAAAATTTCATACTCATAACCTAAAATTTTGAGGGCACAACAAACTTTCCTCATTATTCTCATTGTTTATGAGAATAATGACTCATGTCATTGTGATTACTGCAATAACTGAAATTAGGTATGCCATTATCCATCACAGTTAACTACTACTGGTAAGGAGTTACTATGGCCATCATTACCACTATTCTCGATTACTTTGACCTTGCGAAATCTGTAATTATAATAATATACTTATATAATTATTCTTGTAGGAATTTATATTGTCACAAAATAAAAAATTGAATGATTAAGGCCATTAAGTAATGATAATAATTTGATAATACTAACATCTCAAATTCTCATAAAATCATCCTCATTTGCAATAAATGTTATTTTCAGTATCTATAATCGAAATTAAGAAATTTAGCAAATCATTATCATTAATGCCAAAGTTATCAAATTTCAAACCCAATGTCTTATGTAAATCAAAACATTTTACTCAGCTGACAACAAGAATCTCAAAGGACACTGCAATAATTTTAATAATTTAATAAAAATGCAATGATATATTGTAAGGCAAGTTTCCATTTCTTAAATCCTTCTTGCACCAAATAAAATGTAAGCTATGAATATATATATATATATATATATACACACACACAAACATATATATATATACACCACACGCATATTTTTATATATATACACACACATGCATATATATATATACACACACATGCATATATATATATAGAGAGAGAGCGAAGCCAAAAATACATTTTGCTGCATCAATGCTACGAGTTGAATGACTACAAGAGCAGGAAAAATTTGCAACCTGTTCAGAAAGCAATGATTAGCTAGTGGAATCACGACTCTTAATATCTTTACAGTAGTGTGGCTTTCATCTCCCAACACGATTCAGTGAGCCCTTATTACTCAGACTGCATGGACTATTTCGCTCCACTATGCTTGCTCAGGGTGACAAATAGTTATCCCTCTTTTTTCCTTTTTCCTCTTCTAGTTCCATCCTTATAAAGTAACCATGTCAAAATGTTCCACAACTTCAAATGCCGGAAAAAGTATTAAATTGACTGAGCTGGTTAAATCACATGATAATTTCAATATTGGAATTGGTATTGATTGTAAAAAATCAAGATTTCTGGTTTAGCTCTGGGGAAGGCCACAGGCCCTTCTCCATCAGATTCACCATTAGCTGGAGCAGTTTTATCACAGTTGCTACTGCTTGGAAATTCTACTTCTTTTTTATCACCTTCAGATGTCTTACATCAGAACTTACATTTTCCAGCAACATCAGTTTTAGGACCATTGTAATGATTTAAAGTGACTTTTGATTCAGTCAAGCATTTACGTCATAAATTTATTCATTTAAATTTGGGCAATAGCAACACATTGCATTGAGCATTAGCATCCAGTTTAACAAATAATTATTTAGATATGTTTACATTTAGTTTTTCAAACAATTCTGTTCTATTTTTAGAAAATGTGTTTTTAGCTATTAGTGATCCTATTAGTTACTATTTTAAGGACAGAAAGTAACAAAACTTTCTTTTATTCAAATTAAAATGAAGAGTTAAAGGAAAGTAGATTAAAGCTAGTATTTGGATTTAGATAGTCTGCAGTAAGTTATATATAAACTGGATATTCCCTGAACAAAACTGGGAAAAAACTTCAAATTAAATATTTCAGTATCTGATATTTAAAAATACATAAGGTATATAAAATAGACATGTAAGTCAATTTGATTAGGAGTTTGTTTCTGAGTGGTTTTTATGTTTGTTTTGGAAATGACACATAAATTTTTGCTGAAGTTAGAATGAAGATGATTTTGGAATTTTTATGAATAATGTTCTTTTATGTTTATAACTTAATTGCTTATAATACATTTGTCATGTCAGTAATGAACAGCAGGAAAAAATGTTTTTTAATTATTTACCCAATTAATATTAATGATAAACTTTGATTAAAATTAATTTAATTTTTTTTAGATAATTTAAAAAGCTATATGGAACGAATGCATACTGATAAACTTATTTCTGTGTTACTTTCTGAAGATGCTGATCGCAATTTTTCTATTGCTGTTGAGTATGTTTCTGTGTTTTACTACTGTTTATATTAAATTTTGTAATATTGTAATAACTATGGATTCTTAATGCAAAATAATAATAATAAATTATATATGGATGGCCAATATATGGATGATCATTGTTTGCTTTCTGTTTGTTAGTTTTCTAAGTTTGTAACAAGTGTGTGGATGATATTGCCAAAAACAAATCAATTTTGTCACACTGCCATTGCTACTGCAATGGGTCCTACACAAAAGAAAGCAACTTTTTGGTAGATGCAAAATCTAAATAGGTTTTTAAGTTTTGCCTTACAAACCCATTTTTACTTATACTTTAGGATATTTGTACTTATTCGCTACTCTTCTGCCACACAAGATTTTACAGAAGGCTACTTCATTTTGAGTGGCATCTTATTTCAAAATGCATGTTTTTTGACATGTTACAAAAACAACTATCATGTTAATTTTAATATTAATAATTGTGAAAAGGGTCTCAACTTTTATGGAAAGTCACTTGTCACTTACTATATCAATTGCAGTTAATCTTATGCATTCTAGAATATGCAAATTATTAATTTTATAAATAAATATTCTATAACATAAACAGATACGAAGATACATAATATTACAATACAACAATAAAAGAGTCAGGAGCAAGTACAGTACAAATGAGTGCGAATTAAGTAATATATTTTAAGACCGTTATTGACCTTTTACGATTAACATGATCATTATAATCATAACTGAGAATAGGAATAGTATCATAATTAACTTCCAGGGTTTTTTGAAAGAATGTCACAACCAGCTTGGTCATATACTTATTAATTTCAAGGATTTTATATTCTTGGTGAATTGCTGAGTTTCCAAATGAACCACTGGCAGTTTACCACTTCCAAGTATAATATTTAGAGCAGTTTGGAACTTTTGCTTAGAAGTTTTGCAGGCATAATCCCAGATAAGACAAGCATAAGTCAAAATGGGATGCAACATGGTCTTGTAAATGAGCATCTTATTATCAGTAGAAAAAACGTGTTCCAAGCATTGATGGGGGCAAGTGTAAGTTTATGCACTAATTTTGCAGCCATAACCCCAGACAGGACAAGCATAAGTCAAAATGGGATGCAACATGGTCTTGTAAATGAGTATCTTATTATCAGTAGAAAGAACCCGTTCTGAACAGCTAAGGTGGCAAGTAAGTTTTCGCACTCAGAACTTGGCAAGAATTTGTGTGATGTATGGGGACCAAGTGAGCCAGTGATCAAGAATAACACGTAAATGTCAGGCCTGCTTAGTCTAGGAGATTAGTATATTGTACATAGATATGTGCAGATTAGAGTTGATAATCTTTTTTTTTTTTTGGTTAATAAGATAACACATACCTTAATGATTTTAATGTTCCAGATACAAAATGCCTGGAAGATTCTCTAGTGTATAGATATGATTCTGTAATGCTTGCAAGACTGAGCCATGACATGCACTTTGTGAGGGAATAGCTACATAGCATCTGCATACATAGCACGGGTGGTGTATGTGAGATGTCATCCATGTAAATATTGAATAGGATGGAGCCCAAAAGGGAGCCATGTGGAACACCAGCCTCTATAGGTAGGGGTAGAAATTGTGGGGTTGATACGAATGACTATCTGTGAGATAAGAATGATGTTTGTGATGTAGCTGGAAAACCCAGGGTGATTAGTTTGTGTGTGAGGCCCTCCAGCTGTGCAATCGAAGGCTTTGGTGACATCCAGAAAAATCGCTCCAGTGATGAGTTTATTCTGTAATCCTGTGGAGATTATATCTGTAACTCTGTATAACTGGTGGACAGTAGAATGCTTCTTTTTAAATCCATACTCTTCTACAATGAGTAGGCTGTTATTGTTAGCATGATCAAGGATCTGCTGGAGTATGATGGGCTCAGCAAACTTGTTGAGAGATGAAAGCAAGCTAATTAGTCTATATGAGACTGTGTCATTTGGAGGTTTTTCGGGTTTGAATACAGGCAAGATAATGGCAGTTTTCCAGCAAGAGGGGTAGCATCCCAGCAAAGGATGGAGTTGATGATCTTAATAAGTTTGAAGAGTATACAAATACCCATGCTTTTAATTATCTTGTTGGAAATAAGATCAGCACCTGGACTCTCCATTCTTTAGCTTGATGATATACTGATAGACCTCTGACAGCACGACAGGAAGGATATTATCTGCATGTGGTTGTGAGGAGTAATTTGTTAGTGTGTATGCAACCACATTTTTAATTTGAAGTTGCTTTATATTATATGCAGTCCAAACATCGTTTATGTATTTTATGTTGCCTAAATTCAGTTGTATTCTTCTTGTTTTAAGTTTAGCTGATAAGTTTCCTTCTTGTTTCTGCATGAAAAAATTATGAATTAATCCCAAAATATGGAATACACCAATAAAAATATTCCCTATTCTTACTTGTGCTTATAAATCAGTCTGGGAATATGCATTTGCAACTTTGAAAACCTAAAAAGTGTACTTCTTTGATGTTATCATCATGCAATGATTTTGCAGTTGCTTTATTTTTTGCCACGTTATTTTTTATGCCGATGCTTTAAAACTGCGATGTTTTCGAACAGCTTTATTTTTTATGATAACGTTTCAGTTATCATAAAAAATAAAATTGTTCAGTTATAACACTTCAGTTTTATAACTGAAGTGTTTTTTCCTTGTTTTATTTTCTCCCATGATGTCTTCACCTTGCATTGTGTTCTCCATGACCTTTTCATCCACAATGTTTTTGCCATGATGTTTTCACCTGTAACCAGTTATCATATGTGCAGTTTATACACCACGGCAACTATCTAGCCAAAGTTATGGTAAAAACTGTAAAACTGCTCTTTAAGCTTTTGTAAATATTAAAGGATGAATGACTGATAAAACACTTTTCTAAAGCTTCATATTGTTTACATGTTTTAATATCATTTCAACAAATAAATTATTCTGTAAAAAGTGTTTCTTTTTCTCTTTGCTCTTCTTTTACATCTTTCATTGCCTGTTTCCAGAGATACCTCATCAAAATTAACATATAAATTTTTATTCATTGTACATAACCTTTTGTTTTATGTATTGCTTGTTTTTTATTAATATTTCTTTATGTGAGCAACATTTACATTAGCAATGGAATAAGAATGACTTTGGCAACACTAAACCATTCTTATTCTTATTCTTAACAATCCTAAGTAGGATCAGTGTTTTCAGATCTGAATTTAAGAGCTATCTTCTAAGGTTAGTTGTTTCATTGTGGATGTTAATGCAAAATAATTATTTTGTAAGGCATTTTCATGTATGAAAATTTAATGAATGGTACTAATTATTACATTACATAATATTCAGCAAGTTAAATTATAATACCATGGCAAAAATTGTGATGAATGAAGAAGGATATATTTGGTAAATGATTGCAGAGTTTCATATTAGAAAGATGTCTCATTATAAAGTTTATTTTATTGTTAAATTATTTTAGAGGAAAGATGAGGATGTGTATATTTATTATGTCACTTTTCAAACTCTATAAATTTAAGATTTCTTATTTTAAATTAAAATTTTTAAATCAGATGTGTTTACTTTTCAGTGCTATGAATCTGTTTGCTTCCAACATTGAATTTGCTCATTACTTTTTTCAATGCCCAAAACAAGGTCTGCTATTGCTAGATCAATCTTTTCAGGAAACAGCTGCCACTCTTTGTAAAAACCATAGTTTAAAAACTGACATGGTATGAATTTAAGATATTTTTACTTCTTCTATTATAGTCTATTTCTAAGGCATTTTATTTTCTCTAAAATAATTGCTTTATGAATATTTTGATGTAATTAATAGCATTGACAGTAATAGTAATACAAGTGATGAATGTAATGAAAGTTAAAATATTTTGTAGAAAAATATATGAATTATTTTTATTATTTTACAATTCAATGTAAAAATGCACAACTTTTATTTTCATAAACACTTATAAAAATTGTAAAATCTTTCTCTTAAAATCGTTATTTAAGA